>VURO01019247.1:0-19070 GCA_015108175.1 Pelvicachromis taeniatus
CTGCTCTCTCTTTCCAGTCCCTGTCAGAACTCTTGCTGCAGCATTTTGGAGTAACTGAAGGCTTTTCAGAGAGTTTTTAGGACATCCTGATAATAATGAATTACAGTAGTCCAGCCTAGAAGTAATAAATGCATGAACTAGTTTTTCAGCGTCACTCTGAGACAGGATATTTCTAATTTTAGAGATATTGCGCAAATGGAAGAAGGCAGTCCTACATATTTGTTTAATATGTGCATTGAAGGACATATCCTGGTCAAAAATGACTCCAAGGTTTCTCACAGTGTTACTGGAGGCCAAGGTAATGCCATCCAGAGTAGTGACGGGTAAATTTAAAATTCTGTGTTCAGTTATTCACTTGCTGGATTCTGTAAGTGTGTATGTTTGCAGAAAGTTTGTTTCACAATCAGTGTAGTGCAGCTAACATGCAGCCTACATCATCTCTGTGTCTCTTGGCTCTCCTCGGTTAAATTCCAAACAATTAGAGTTCATTATAAGTAGTTATCTTGGGTATTTACTCACTTTCAGCCCCTTGTTGGCAAATCAAACTGGAAGTTCAAAATCTGAGTGAACACATTGACCCCTCATTAAATAAACAGTTCACCACTGTTTCATAAAGCTTTCTTCTCATGTCAGTGTTCAAGATGGAGTGATGAAAGGCTCTTTGTGTGGTATAACGTAAATTATTCAATCAATATAAGATGCACTATCTTAGCACAATGTTCATGTATTAGTCGATCTAATTACAACAAGGGAAAAGAGAGGTTGCATCCTGAAGTACAAAGAAAAACAAAAGTGAGAAGCTCATGTCAGTGGTGAGGTCAAGATTTTGCTGATTACTGTGTCTAAGGGTCTGAAGCATGTTCTGTTATCTTTTAAATAACCTCTCAAAATTCTTTTTTTATGTTATACCTCTATTTTCTGTTCCATGTGTGTTGTCTGTTTTACAGCCATGATTTTTCCTGACTAATATGGCTCTGTGGTTTTACAGCTGCAGAACGAGCAACAGAAAAAGCCTGATAGGAAGTGGCCAGTCTTCAGGTTTACCACGACCCCATTCCCCTCTCTCATCTCTCACAGGTAAATGCATGTCCAGCACATCTCCTAATGTGTGAATGCTGTGGAAGGGCCCCATTGTTGGAAACATATGCACTGAGTGCACAGAGGAGCAGCCTTTAATACAATATGTTCTCCAACAGGAATGCACTCTATTGTGCACAAAAGAAAAAGGTTGAAAAACAACACAGGAAAGTTTACAGTACAGTCTTTGCACTTTGTACTGTATCTGTATCCACAGGATGCACTTTCTGGTACCCTCATACAGAACAATCTGGTTAATCAGCACTGGGTACTGCTAACTGACTCCAACACAAGATTAAGAACTTTACTTTAAAAAAATAAAAGACAGAATAGTACTGATTTTTATGTTGTGCGTTTTATTGTCTGTGTCTGGTCTGTCCTGCCATGTTCGGGTAACAGTTCAACAGCACAGTGTCAAATTAAATGCAGTGATTATTTTGTGTGAGGAAGTGGTGGCCTGCAGAGAGGAAATGCACAGGATTGTGTGTGTGTGGGGGGGCAGCCCTCATTTACCATAGGGCGTATTATTTCCTGCCATTGGTCAGGAAAAACAGCGTCTCAGAGTTTGGTCTGCATTTCAAGCTTAGGAGAAAGCCAGGCTGTAAAGATGGATTCAGACTCAGAAAGCACCTGTGTTCCTGCTAATGAAAGTATCCAGCTTTGGGATTACTTAACACTCTGGCTCAGACGTAATGTTAGTTCAAAAGGTAAGAAAAACATCTTTTCAGTGCTGTCAGATAGCTAGGTACATTGACATATATGCTGGTTATGTTCAATTATGGAACGGGTTTCTACAGAAATCTGATATTTTTCTATTTAGTGAAGTGTAGGAGAACAAATTTCTGTTCGTGATCATGAATTTGTTCATAAAAGAAAGAAACTCAGACCATATTTTGTTCCTTTTGCAGAATATATATAAAAAAACAAAACAGGTATACTTTAAGAGGTTTTCATCTCGGAAGGAGCTGTGATTACAGCACTCAAATATGTAACATTAGAGTTACCAGTTAACCCAATATGTATGTCTTTGGAGTAAGGTTGAGTATCCAAAAGAAATCCAAAGACGCACAGGGAGATCATCCAAACTCCAAACAGGACCTGAGACAACGATGCTGATGACTGCCACCCTTAACTTTCTGTACACACTTCTAATAAGATGATTTCTTGAAGGTTTTCCATCATTTGAAGTGTAATATGTACAGGTGTGTGTGTGTGTGTGTGTGTGTGTGTGTGTGTGTGTGTGTGTGTGTGTGTGTGTGTGTGTGTGTGTGTGTGTGTGTGTGTGTGTTACAATAAATTTTTTATCTTTTAAGGAATTCAGTTTCAGACATCCCTATTGTCTTGTTCATGTTTTTGGCTCACATTTAATTTTCCTCCATAAAAGTACTGTGTCCGCTTTTCTCGTTTTCCTTCTTGCAGGAACAAGCCCACAAGACAGTCCTAGAAACTTCTCTCCTAGTGCCTCTGCTCATTTCTCGTTTGCACGAAGGTAACCTGACCAATTGTTTTTTTTCCCGTTGTAAACAAATCAGTAAGTAAATATCATCGTGAGACAGATGCAAATTCTTTAAAAACAGATGTAAAGTCATGGAGTCATTAAAGAAATCTTTTCTAAGCCAGCTCATGTGCAAATATTCAGCTGGTCAGGTCTGTTTATACTTACAAATTCAGCATCAGGAGCATTTATTTTACACCATTTGTCAACATAATATCATATAATTCTGTATTTCTGTATCCACAGTCATTGCCACAGAGCAGACAGGTAAACTTATGTTAGGCTTCGATTTTGTGTGAAACATTCATTACCCCACATCTGTCTGAAGTACACTTTATCATTCACCTTTGTGAATGTGAATACCTTCATTAGTGTGCCTCACAGTAAAGGGGACACATTGTGCTTTTACTTTTAAGTCTAAGTGTCATATATAAATATTAGATAAGGCTAAAGTTTGGCAAAGTAAACAAATACAAAAAGAATCACAGTGAGCCAAAAAGTTAGACTTCAGACTTGAATGGTAGGGTTTTTTCCCCCCTGCTTTGAAACCAGCTGTGTTTTTCTCCCAAAACATTCTTTTGATTTGTCTTTATTTTTCCATATTTTTACAAATAGCCAGTGTTGCAGAGAGGATGCTACAGTTATTTGGCAACAGTTGAGTAACTTTTTACTTGCTGTGTAAATTTTGGTATTTCTTAGCAGACGTTTTCCTTCTCAGCTGGCTCAGGTACCAGGCCGATCTACTTGGTCTAAATGGTTGTTAGGAGAAGAGAGAGAAGATGACACGTGGTTTTAATTAACGTGAATCAGTTTTTTAATGTTTGCTGTCAAGAGGATGGGGTGCTGCTCATTTACACCAGGTGTTGGCCAGTGACAAGAAAGTGGACGTTCAAATTGGTCAACACACGGGCTGCAGGCCAAGCTGTATATGAGCAGTTTAATTTATTTAAAACTGTAAATCATGCAGAGCTACTCTAGTGGAGCGCCGCACTATCAAATCAAAGCTGAAATGAGTATAATATGTCCCCTTTAACTATGAGCCTTTCTTGTACTTCATTTTAACCAGTAGTTTTAGTTCTACATTCATGAACTCTGTTTCTTTATTTTCTGCTTTTTCGTACAGTGTCAAGTTAATAATAGGATTATTTTTAACAATAGAAAGCTCAACATTCATATCCAAACTTATGATCATCTTAAATGTTTAAACCCAGAATTTGTGTCATCGGGGAGATGAGCATGTTTGAAAAATAACTTTTCTTTGTCCCAAGAGAAATTCTTCATACTTGCTGATGTATTTAAACCCATATGTATTCGTTGATGGCGTGTATCTCTTTGTCATTGGTGTTGTGTGGCAGGACTGATGGTCGTCGCTGGTCATTGGCCTCCCTTCCCTCCTCTGGATATGGAACGAACACACCGAGCTCCACTGTCTCTGTAAGCATTGCCCATTCATTATGTCAGTCTAAATATTTCACAGACAGAATCACAGATATCTGTAACAAAGAACTGAACCTAGAGCCAAGAGTTTAAAAGTTTCAAATGCTTAAAATAGTCATAAAGCCACGTACGTCATCATTGCCTAATTTCTCGCTGCCTGTGTAAAACTGACACGAGGGAATCCCTTGCAATTCCTAATGATAAAACATGATGGTAATGAGGGTAAATCACAAGAAAGAACAAAGTAAAACAGTTTTATTAAATTTTCTTCTCAGTGACTCTCTTTACTCAAGTTTTTACACATGGCTCAGTGACAACATGTCTGAGCTGCATTTGGAGAGCCTTTGTGGCACAAGTGTCCAATTTTTCTTACGTTTATAAGAGTATAAATGTTAAACCGTTCCCATATGTCACCATTACCCTTTACAGGAAGCCAAGCTTTGACCACAATATGTGTGTATACAATAACATTCATTTACAGGAATTACAATGTGTCGGTGGGACTGAAAATCACCCGCACTGATGCTATGTTTTTGTTTTGCGTGGTGTTTGGTCTAGTAGTGCATTTCCTGCTATTCAGATGATTTTTGGAAGGCAAACACATAATTTCAGCAGATACAGCGTGTGTCAACCACTACTAGAAACAATAAGGTTTTCCGTATAGGCCAAGGGTTGGGCTCCAATTTCCTCAATATATTATAATCCACATCTTATTTTATTATTGCAGTTAGTGCTGAATAATTTGCACAGTAATATGGCTCAAAACAACCACAAAGACGGTCCACTACAATACGTTTTTTTTTTTTTTTTTCCCACTGAGGAAAATCTATTTTTCTTTTTCTTTTCATGTTGAATGTATATTTGTTTCATTTCCAGTCATCCTGTTCATCACAGGAGAAGCTGCATCAGCTGCCCTTCCAACCTACGCCTGATGAACTGCACTTCCTCTCCAAACACTTCTGCACTGAGAGTATCTCGGGGGATGAATGCCGCAGAGCGACGGCCATGCGACCCCGCTCACGCAGTCTCAGGTACTAATGTACTTCTGCTAATATTTTTTTCTCAGATGTACATAATTGGTTTGACTGAACCATGATTTTATTCAGAGGTTTTTTTTCCTCTTTTGTTCAGCCCTGGAAGATCTCCGTCCTGTTACGATCATGAAATTATTATGATGAATCACGTCTACAAGGAGCGGTTCCCTAAAGTGAGGACCCACAAGACCTTACAGTTCTGTTTGACCATAAATTATCTGCATTATCAAACTTACTCCGTCGCTTCTTTCTGCAGGCCACAGCTCAGATGGAGGAAAGGATTCAGGAGATCATCCGCAGCAACTCTCCTGAGACGGTCCTTCCCTTGGCAGATGGTGTGCTTGGCTTCGCCCATCACCAGATAATTGAACTGGCCCGCGACTGCCTGGAAAAGAGTCGACTGGGACTCATCACCTCCAGCTACTTCTGCGAACTCACCGACAAGCTGGAGAGGCTTGTTCTAGAGGTGAGAACATCTGCAGAAATCATGTAGATGTTTCCTCATGACAGTTCAGCAATAAGACTGTTCTCCTTTTTACATCAGGAGAACCAAATCCATGTTTAGGACTCGGAATCTTCACAGTAACATTAGAGTGACACTGCAAAGCTTTTCATTTTCTTCTCCCGTTGATGTTTTGTAGTCCACAGAGAGGTCAGAAAGCGAGGAGGTAAACTTCATCAGAGAGCTGGTAAAGAAGATCCTTATAGTGATCGCCCGACCTGCTCGGCTGCTGGAATGTCTGGTATGTTTATGGACTTATTGTTTTGTGAAACATGCTGACGGGTGCTTGTCTTGAATATTTTAGATGTACTGACTGGCATTGTTTAAATGCACAGAATAATTTAACAAAAAAACAAGAAAAGATGGAGATGGTTCATAATGAGCACTTCTTCTGGATGGGTAATTTGACTAAATGTTTTATATTTGTGTGTGTTGCTACATCTGGTTTCTTTGCTATTTAAGGTTATTTCAAATGACCCTCGAGTCACCAACTCAAATCTATAGCAAAATTACTTAAGATCTATACATTTCCATTATTCAAGTGACACTTTCTGCCATTCATCTAAGTGTCTGTCATATTACAGGATCAAAGAGAGGTTAAAGTTACTAAAATCAGGAACATTAATGCAAACTAAATTAAGGAAAATTTAAAGCTATTATTACTTACTTGAGCTGAAATACCCTTAATACCTACCTCATACCTAATGGCAGGCTGACAAACACAAAGCATTTAGCAGCTACAGAAATGTCCCCAAGGAGAAAGTAGAGACTACAACCAGCCTAAAGAAAGTAAATTCTGGACTAACCTATACCTGGAGAACACTATCGCTTATATTATAATGTTGCCCAGGCTGCTTGAGAAACTTGTTTGCTTATAAGTTTGCCATGGCAATCCAAAAAGTGATGGTTCAACTTCTGCTTTCTCTAAGCTGAAAATAAAACTGCTATTTCATTTTGTCATCATGAATAACATGTATATCCATGCAAGCAAAGTATGTTTTCTCAAACTACTAAATCAGGAATTTGTTTACTGTTTACTTGTTTATTTAAAGTTGTTCATAGCAGCATATAGGAAAGTGTTTTACTGTCTCTTCAGGAGTTTGACCCAGAGGAATTTTACCACCTTCTGGAAGCTGCTGAAGGACACGCTAAAGAAGGCCAGGGCATCAAAACAGACATCCCTCGTTACATCATCAGCCAGCTGGGACTCACACGAGATCCTCTGGAAGGTACATGAAGGACTGAGTTATCGTCGTTATTCATAATACCATTAATATATTTAAATGCTACATGTATTATAGAGTAAATGTATATTTACATAAAGAATTCAAGTACAACACCTCATTAAAACTCTGGTTATTTTTAATATGTGCTCATGTTGCATTTAATGCCAGCAACCAAAAACTGAAAAAGTTAAGTGTAATTTTTAAAATTTTATATAATTAATCATCAATCATACTATAATATATAGTATCCTATATAACTGCAGTAAAGTTCTATTAATAGAATATATATTGTTATTATTATTATTATAATATCAGGATAGCAAAGGAACAAAGAGAGCACAGGATATTTTGTCAGGGTGAGGCTTTAAATCAGGATTTGGCAGTTCGTTTTCCCAAGAGGCCAAATGAGAAACTGGGATTGTTATGGAGGGCCACAACAATATAATTGAAATCAGTTCTGCTCAATATTAATTTATGTCTTCATAAGAGCGCTTTGAGGTGACTGCTGTTGTGATTTGGGTCTATATAAATAAAGCTAAAATGAATTAAATAAGCTTCTTGGTGCAGCCCTCTACAACAGTTCCTTTTCCTTGGTTCCCTTTTGAAAATTAATGGCCCACTGCTGCTCTAAAGGAATGTTGGAGCTGAATTGTGGAGGGAAGTTAAAGACAAAGATTCTCTTGACTAATGTCCTGTACCGAACAGATCGTCTTTCTAATGACCCTCTGCCTCTCCAGACTCTGTAACCAGCAACATTCATTATGACTAATTAGAAACGAATGGCCTCCCCACAGACCTTATACAGATCTACACATGCGGGCTCATCAGCCAGTCTCTTCATTTATTTCCCCTGAGTGTCTCCTGTGTTTCATTTGCCCAGCACCTTGTGTGCCGGAAGCAAACCTACGAGGAAGGACAGATGTTAAATAGTACTGAAAATGTGTTTACAAGCTCTCCGGGGACGAGACAAACCGCACACATGGACTTTGCCATGACTGCACAGACAAACATGCACAGAAAAAGATGCAAGGTGGTTTTTAATGAGCAGTTGTTCTGGGGTGGTGATTTTCAAAATGAGTGTGAGACGTGCGTTTGTGTTGCCAGTTTTGATTTCCGCCTCATTTGTCCTCAATTCAGCTTATATTGAAGTCAGCACCTCAAACCTAATAAGTGAATAAAAGCTGAAGTCTGCTGGTTTTGTTTTGTTTAAAGGGCCTGATTTCGTTTAGGTTGCCTTTGTTTCAGTAACTGCAAATGGAGAACCTGTGTGTCGGTTACTCATGAAGTTAGATTTATAGTACGCTCAAATTCTTGTTTTGTCACATCAAACCTGCTGCATCTTTGCTCCTGTATATTTCTTTTTCTTTTCTAGAAATCGCTCAGCTGACCAGCAGTGACAGCGGAATTGCAGAAACTCCAGAAACAGATGACTCTGTAAGTGCTTAGACATTGATTACATTATTGATCTAGTTCATCTTTACTGCAGGCGAAGTAGTGAAATCCAGATTTTATCTTTTTGATTTGTTTTAGTGTTTATCTCGCTCTCGTCCTCAGTCTCAGAGTTTTAGCACGGCCTTGCGGTCCCGGCGGAAACCCTGTGAGCTGGACTTTGAAATGATAAAGCTCATCAGCAATGGTGCCTATGGGTAAGGACGTCTCATTTCTCTATCGGACGATCTAATCTCTGCTGATAGATGGTTGGTTACAGGCTGTTTGTTTGTTCTTTGTTTCACAGTTGACAAAGCCATATTGTGATCAAACCACACTTATTGTTGCAGTTTTTCTTCTATTCTTTGCGTAGCTCATAGGTAAACTTTTTGTTCCACAGAGCTGTTTATCTGGTACGGCACAAAGAAACTAAGCAGAGGTTTGCCATGAAAAAGATCAACAAGCAGAATCTGATGTTAAGGAATCAGATACAGCAGGCCTTTGTGGAGAGGGATATCCTCACCTTTGCTGAAAACCCTTTTGTTGTTTCCATGTACTGCTCCTTTGAGACACGGAGGCACCTGTGCATGGTTATGGAATATGTTGAAGGTCAGCACTGGATTTTATTTTAAGTGCATAGTGCGACCGCTGAAAGCAGTCTACTTTCAACAACGTCTTCTTTGTGTTGTTCTTTATAGGAGGAGACTGTGCCACCCTGCTTAAGAACATGGGTCCCCTACCTGTGGACATGGCCAGGATGTACTTTGCAGAGACAGTACTGGCTTTGGAGTATCTACACAACTATGGCATTGTCCACAGGGACCTCAAACCTGACAAGTGAGCTGTAATCAATATCTGTACATAAATGCTGGTATTCAGAGAATTATATTTTATTTTCAGGCTTTTGTTTTTCTTGCTTTTCTGTCAGGCATCTTTGCCATTTAAAAAAACAAACAAAACAAAAACAACAAAACTGTACAGTACTTGCTCAACACCAAACAGCAGACTGACGGTGTTAGTCATGAGCTATTGAATGTAGCTAACAATTTAACTGAAGTTGGTGATGCATCTGTGCTGTATTTAAAAGACATTGTGACCTATTGTTTCGAGTATTGGCTGTTGATACAGTTATTTCCCCCCCCAGCTGCATTATTTTCAGATACTTGCATTAAAATGCTCAAAAAGGTATCAAAAACATAAATATGTGCGAGACCTGATCAGAGAAGCTCATGATTCAAGTTAGCAGACAAGAGAAGACAGCTTGCTGCCACAGTCACCCTTCATAAAAGCAAAAGAAAATCACAGAACAACTGACTGCATTTATCATTTTACTATATTCAAACTTTGTCCAACTTTGTTTTTCTTTTAGTCTGCTGGTGACCTCAATGGGGCACATTAAGCTGACAGATTTTGGTCTTTCCAAAGTCGGGCTAATGAACATGACCACCAACCTATATGAGGGACACATAGAGAAGGATGCCAGGGAGTTCTCGGATAAGCAGGTAAATGTTGTTGAGCGCTACAGTTGTAAGCTTTCTCAAAGCTCACCATATTTACAATCCTTTTTGTTTTCTGCTGTATAGGTATGCGGCACCCCAGAGTATATCGCTCCAGAGGTGATCCTGAGACAAGGCTATGGGAAGCCAGTGGACTGGTGGGCAATGGGCATCATCCTGTATGAGTTTCTTGTGGGCTGTGTGGCTTTTTTTGGAGACACACCGGAGGAGCTGTTCGGACAGGTCATCAGCGGTCAGTGTTAACTCCTCCCCCTTTTTAAAAATTTGATAAGTAAAGCAAATCTTAGAAATGCATTAAATAGTTACTGAGATATCCCGGTCATGCTCAAAATATTTAAATTTACATACCTGAAAAAAGCAACTGTCAAAATGAGATACCTGTGTAATAATTAGCCATTGATAAATCAGACACTTTGTAGATGGATCAAAATCTGATGGTACTTTTCTGCTTTCTTGATTCCATCAATTTTGGCAAGATCTCCAATACCACAGCCCCAAACCATGACAACACCTCCACCATGCACTCTGCGTGATCTCCTCTGTACATACCGATGATTGGAACCCTTTCTACATGTTTCCCTCCCTTAAGAATAACTTCTTCATAGCCATCTATTAGATGAAGGTCAGGTCCTGCGTCAGGTCTTTGCTGGATATCTTTCCTGTTTCTTAAGGACTTCACTTTCAGACAAAATACATCTACTGTAGATTCAAGGACGCACTGCACACACTGCAGCTAGTAGGTATTTACTAGATACCTAATAGCTCTCCAGAAATCATCTTGTTGGTGAAAAAATATTATTTTATGCCTGTCAAACTCTTATCTGTTACCTATTTTCACTGGGCACTGTTAAGTGTTAGAAACACTCCTGAAAATTGTCAGGCACATAAGGTGAAAATGAGTGAAAAAGCAGCCAATATCCAAAGAAACACTTGACTACGCTTAAAAAAGTTACAATAAAGTCTGTTTCTTTGGAGGCAAAATACAGAGAAACAAGGGGTGGCTTAAATTTTTTATTACACAGTACTGTGTTCCAGCGTACGGAAAATACACAGTTTATTTATTTGTTTACTTATGTAAGTTTATTAAATGCCTAATCTGTTGCAGGTGATTAAAGGCAAACTTTTACCGCATCTGGCATTTAGACGCTATCCTGCACAGCAGGGGAATTCCCAGGCTAGATCAAATATGAATTAAACATTTGTATAGTGACCACATGGAATGAATTGTGTATAATTCCCAATTTTTTGAAGACTGATTTCCCTGAAGGCTAGCAGAGAACAAATGGCGTGTGTATTTATCTTACTTTAGTTCCCAAATGAAATTTTATTATTGTGGTTTATACTTTGTCACCTTATTCCTTCATAGTGTCATTGTGACAGAGCAGAGAAAATCTCCTTGAAAAACACGAGCTTTCAGCTTGTCAGCAGCATGTGGCATGTTGGACAACAGCTTCTATCTGTGCCATGGAAATGAGTGGCATGCAATGACTGATTTGGTATACTCATGAACAAACTGTACCAATGTTCTGTGTGTGTGACTGTTAATTAGAGAGCCCTGAATACACTGAAACCATGCCACGATGGCCTGCGGCTGCACATGCATATTCATAGCTTACACCCAAATTTCATTAGAATGGGGTACAGAGAGAACAGACAATCAGCATGGAGCACACAGTTCTGCTCGATTCTCTTTCACTGGTATTTTCAGTTATTATTATTTAACATTACACACAATAGAGCTAACTTTAATTTGTAAGAGCTCATTTTAAAATACCTTTGAGATCAAAGTGGTTTAGTAGTAGCTTAAAATACCATTTAGGATTGTTCAAACTATAAAATCCTATGGACACGTGTTTATGAGATAATAGCTGATTTGCTTATTTGAAGATTTTCTAACGCTTTTAATAATAAAAAAAAATTGTTACTGTAAAATATCAAAAGTTATGATACGATTGTTACAAATGCAACTATAACTAATTTCCAATCACAAAACAAAGTTGGGAGATTAATTTTCACGGGGGTACAATGAGAAACTGGGACCGTTATAAAGGGCGTCTGTCTTCAACAGTCCCAGTTTCTCACGTGTATAGTGCTATGAAAAAATGTTTTTTTTTCCTTTTGTTTGTATTTTATGTGTTTTTCATAATTTCATGCTTTAGGTCAACAAATTTTTTCAAATTTTTTGGGAAATAAAGACTAAATAGAAAATGCTATTTTTTTTTTATTCATTAAGGGGGAGAAAAACTATCCAAAAGTAAAAGTTACCATTCAGTTACTTTATTCACATAGGTCCAAATAAGTTTGGATAGTTTTTCATTTATGTATAACTAATGTATCTGTGGCAGGGCGTGGTGTGCGGTGCCAGTGCAGGCATGTCTGTTGTTACATTGTTGTTGTGGTCTGTGTGTCGGACTGTGAGCTGTAGAGCTGCAGCCGATCGTGTGAACAGCAACCGTGGGTAATAAAGTGTTTAAAGATGCTGAAAAGCATAAAAATGTTGTTGGGTCTGCTGTGGTTCGTTTACAGTGTCATATCTACATGAACCATAAAATTTAACTTTACTGTTATATTACACCAAACTAATTAAGCAATAGATTAAACAAATGATAGAAAGTATTCTTTGTTGTTCTTTCAAATAGATTTTTGATTTCACTATCTAACGATCGTATTATTTTCACAGTTGGTTCACAGAAGAAAAAAGATATGTTCTGTGAATTTGTGAAAACTTAAGCAATGAACAACCAGAAATTCTTCTATAATTTTACACGTTTGTCATGTAGCGACCGACCGTTCAAAGTGGCCTGTATGAGGCCCAGGATGTAACATGAGTTTTACATCCCTGCTCTAATGTAATGTCTGAAAGCTGTTTGAGGCATTAGCTATCTCACTAGATGACATCCAGTTTTAGTATCTATCAGTGAAATAAAATTTATAAGGTGTTAGTACGTAAAGTCATTCTTTTACACTGTGTGTGCATTTCTAGATGAGATCAACTGGCCAGATGGGGACGAGGCTCCACCTCCTGATGCTCAGGAGCTCATCACCTTGCTGCTGAGACAGAACCCCCTGGATAGGCTGGGCACAGGTACAAACACAAAGAGTGAAGACCTTCTCGTATGTGGAGCAGTCAGGGACTGGGTGAGAACTAGGCATGCACAACAGGCCACTATAAATCCTCATGTGCTATCTCAGCAGGGCTCATTATTCCAAGTCACTGGGGAAGAAATTGAGGTCATCCACCAGCGGAGCAGTTTATCCTGTGGCTTACTCACCTCTTCCTCCTGATCAATTGCAATTATTTCCCACTAGTCCATGAATCTAGTTTCATGCACAATCAGGGACTTTGAGTGTGTAGATCTGCAGACTATAAAAGTGACCATGACCCTGGACCCTTTAATCAGTGCAATGCATGCAACCAGTTTGGTCTGGAGACATGCAGATCTACTTATGCATCTAGATCTCCCTTCACTGGGCTGCCGTTCACAAAGTCTCCTGCTATTTCAGTAAAGGTCACAGGCAGGAAATTGTTCTGCATAATTTATGGTCATGATAGCGATTTGTCCTGTAGCCACTTGGGAAAAGAGAAACACAGCGTAAGCATTTCTTCCGTTCATGTGTTTGAACCATTCAGTGTCCAGTGATTTGTGTGTGTGCTTTCTCCACAAGCAATTTTCACATTCTTCCATATTTATTCGAGGTGGAGCGGCCGAAGTGAAGCAGCATCAGTTTTTTCACAACCTAGACTGGAACGGCCTGTTGAGACAGAAGGCTGAGTTCATCCCTCAGCTGGAGTCAGAGGATGACACGAGTTACTTTGACAGTAAGTTATTAAATGGGCTCATAAAAACACAAATTCTTCATAATTCCACTGATAGCTGATTGTTCATTCATGTTTGGAGTGTAAACAGGATCTAGTAGCAGCTAATTTTAATTCTTCTTCATGCAATTTCAACAACATACAGTGGGGGAAAGGATTATTTGATCGCCTGCCGGATTTGTAAATTTGCTCACTTCCAAAGAATTGAACTATCTCTATTTTTATGGTAGTTTCATTTTAATGGGGAGAGAGAGAATATGAACCAGAAAAAAACACATTGCATAAAAGTTATGAAGTGAGGTCATGTCATTGAGTGAAATAAGTATTTGATCCCAGAGCAAAATACAACTCATAACTTGGTGGAGAAACCCCTGTTAGCAAGCACAGCGGTAAGATGTTTCTTGTAGCTGGTCACCAGGTTTGCGCACACCTCAGGATTTTGGCCCACTCCTCTTTACAGAAACTCCCTAAATCCTTGGCTACTGCTTAGCAACTCAAAGAACTGAGGTCTGGAGACTGGCTAGGCCACTCCATCACCTTAATGTGTTTCTTCCTCTTTAGCAATTCTTTATTTTCTTTTTGCTTTGGTGCTTTTTTTTGGGGGTACATGGCCCCGTCCACTGGCCCCTCAGTGTGGTGAAGTCATCCTGTACCCTTAGCAGAAAAAAAAAAATCCCCAAAGCATAGTGTTTCCACCTCTATGCTTCACTGTGGGGATGGTGTTCTTTGGGTCATACTCAGTATTTCTCTTCCTCCACACACAGCAAGAGACTACATAAATATTTGTTGTCAGAAAAAAAACCCCTCTCAGATCTGGTTTTTGAAACTGTAGAGCATTATTCCTGGTGAGCACACTGCTGCTCGCACATCTCAGCTGTGCAGCAAGATTTCAACCACTGCTGTCAAAGAAACAACCAGAATTGTATTTGAGACTGCAGTGTGAGCTGTAAATATATTAGCAACATTTTGTTGCTCACATATGAAATATTTGTATGTGTGCTGGCATAACTGTGGAGCATCAGCAGCTTTAAAAATAAATGGTTATTTGAATGTATATGACTAAATGGATGTAAATCTAAAGATAAATATGCAATAGTACAATTTTCAGCTGCAGTTCTCATTTTGTTTGTGTACCTGAATACAGCAGAACAAAAAGGTGTAAACAAAGTTGTGTGTACAGATTTGTGTTAGTTTTTCCTTTGTATTTTGTGGAGACATGTATCATGTATGAGGTGTAGCTATCCAAGAATGCAACACTGAAGGGCGAATACTGATAATAATTACAAACAGCTTGCTCAGACGCTCAGAGGGCGGTGCAATCAACTAGCCTGCTATCCAAAATGTTTCAACAGCTGTCTGCTGCTGAGTTTGCCATTTCTTTGTGTTACTGAAGAAGTGAGCAATCCAATTACAACCAGAAATGTCAGCTTACCAACTCTGACAAAGTTGTGCTTCATCCTTGCATCCCATCTGAGGTCATGACAGATGCTGTTAAAGGAAACTTTGCATTAGTAAAATGCTATTTTCACTAAACATTTACTCTGTAAGGACACGCAGACCACGCACTGTAGTTTTAATTCCAGTTTTGTTACACTTTTATTAATCAACACTGTCCTATTACAGTACATCTTTCATTAAAATTGACACTGATATTTTGAACAGCCCAATTTAATCCATAGTTACATATGAAGTATGTCTGCAGCAGAGCAGCGACTCTGCCTCTAATTAAAAGGAGTGAAAACACTTGCATTTCTTAGTCATTATATTCTTTTTCTACTTGGGTCACCTTCTTGCACTGTAATAAGAATAACCTGTAATAATGCAATTTCAAAAATATAATTCTCCCCTCTTTCACAGCTCGCTCTGAGAGGTACCATCATTTGGAGACAGAGGAAGAGGACACAAATGATGAAGACTTCAATGTGGACCTGCGGCAGTTTTCCTCTTGTTCTCACAGATTCTCAAAGGTATGTCCTTAATCTCTCTCCTCACATTGTTCCAGTGTCATCATCATTACTGCCAAAGACGTTAGTAATATAAATGAGCTCGAGCCCTCCTCTGTCCCGATCCTGTTCTCGTGGGGGGGCACGAGCGGTTGCCGTTTCATATGGAAATGTGCGTCTAGAAAACACAGCCTCCCTCCTGCTCTTCCTTTATCTCCATAGTGTCAAACGTAGATTTCAGCTTTGCATACATTTTCCACTTGCAAATGCGATTTTTTTTTCTTCTTCTTGGTAGTAATCTGTGACACAGTACGCAATACAGACAAGCTGGGAGTCGTCGCTGTGCTGCATTGCAGTGTGCTCTCCTCACATCGAAACAAAGCATTACAGTGTGTCTCACACAGCAGCAGGGTGTCTCGGAGGAAGCATTGAGCTATACTGAACCTTCTCCTTACTTGTTGGACACAATGACGTCTGCATAGCACAGACAAGTGTTTCCTTTTGGAATGCTAGCCTGTAAGGTTGCCCAGTATCTGTACACAATGTGATAGATTTTTTTTCTAAACCTTTTTAGCTCTTTTATTTTAAAACCTCTGCTCACATTTTGCATTTATAGCCTACATGTAACAAAGTGAGTCATTGTCTCTGTGCGGCTGTCAGGTTTATAGCAGTCTGGATTTGTCCCGTGGGCATCTGGAGGAGAAGGGAGAGACGGAGGAGAAGAAGACCGAGAGCCCGCTGACTGTGGACTCTCTCAGCTGGACGCCAGACTTCGCTGATGCGTATGAACACCTCCATCTCTAAATCAAAAATGATTACCAGAGTTCATTAATTGCTGTACCTGACCATTATACATGAATGAGCACATGTTAAGTGAGTAGTTCATTGGATGATGATTGTGGTGGCATCCTAAACACAAAATGAATGATTTTGGAAAGAGCTTTGTAACATAAATGTCATGGTGTTTTGGTTTGAGGTGAGGTGCCTACAGTTAGTACAACATAGAAAAACTGCAGTGGAAGTAATTAAAGTATTTAAGTACCAAACTACAAGATGCGATAAAGACTGAGACTAAAAAAACCTTACCTTGTTCCAGATCATCTTCTCTTGCACGTGCAAAGCAAAAGCAATGCTTCACCTTCAATTTGAGTTTTGGGAAGCAAGGAGGCAAGTCTATTTGCTCGTCCAGATGGTGTTTTTTGAATGTGCTGTGTGTCAGTGTCAGTGTGCTGGCACACTTCACAGTCCAGGAGTGTCCATTTTTGTGTAATTTTCTTTGCAGAGTTAAAGTAAAACTCGACTGTTTCAGCCTTGGAGGTAAATTCAGTGTATCCAGCACTTTCTGCATATTCAGGGTTGAGCCTGTTGAAAATCTGTATCTGAAGACGCGGCTATGATCAGCAGCTTTGGTTTTGCACACTAAATTTGGCTCAGTTTAAAGAAAAAGTTGATGTTTGCTTCATGTGCAAATTTGAGGGCAGTGACAAACTTGCACAGTGCAGGTGATTCAGTGATGTGGACAAATTTCATTGATCTGGTGATGTGTTCGACACATATTATAGGTGCATTCCAGGAGCTTTTTGTTTATATTTATGTAAAAATCCATTCCAAGTTAAAGAGGACAAATGTTTTTGAGCTCTACTCAGTAATGGCAGTGGTGTAAAAATAACAGTTTATAAATGAAACAATACTGTTCCTTCTGTCCCTGAATCTGAAAAGTCTAGAGTGTTCATCAACTTTAGAAGCCTTTGGTCTCTCGTGAAAACCTAAAATAATTTTTAGTCATTGACAGTTACGAAACTCATCTAACGGAAATCTGTTGTTTTATCCAGACCCTCGCTGTCCCACTCGACAGACACAGACAGTTTGAATCAGGGTCCTCGCCCCAGTTTGCTACCAAAGTTTGCCATCTCAGCTGAAAGCGAAGGGGACGAGACATCAGGCATCGGCGATCCCAGCAAAGCCTCGTTCTCCATCGGAGAGCTTCCGCAGGACGAGCCTGAAGCTACCACTCCTGGCAGCACCCACAGCGGGGCCACGCTCTCTGGTACGAGCCGAAGTCTTTAGAATTACACAACTTTATTGTACATTTGATACATATTTTGAAACATCCATAAGGTGCAGTTCTCTGGAATCACAAACATAGAAACATTTTCACACCTTTGCATTTATTATCAAACGAGGATTCAGAATTATTTTTGAGGAATGAATGATCTTACATGTTTTATTAGGAACATTTGTACCATGTTAATTTGAGCTCAATGCCACTGATTGTTTCAAAAACCCATTGAGAAAGCGTCATCTTTTTTCAACCACACCAGTTGCCCCCTGCTGGTCATTAGGAAGAATGCAAGCTCCAAGTGCTGACGTTTGACAAAAAAGCAATTGATGTATAGTTTGGCCTAAATCTATGATTTGCGTGTTTATTAATTATTATTAATAATCATCTTTTATTAATTTATGTATACATCCATTAAGAATGGTTGTTATTTCTATGGCAAGAATCACTGTTTGCTTCATTCCATCCATGTAAAAAATTAGGGAGTTTCTCAGAGCATTTGGACCAGCTGACACCCAGGGGAGAGGGTGTGGAGAGCCCTGACAGCACCAGTCACACCTCTGCTGACCACAGACCTCCGTCGACCTCTCTACGACCTGAGGGTGCTGCAGAGAAAAGCGGAGCCGTGCCAAAAGTACCAAAGTCTGTGTCAACTGGTGCCCTTTCCCTTATGATCCCTGGAGGTAAGTTAAAAAAAAAGCAAAAACACACACTGACATAACATGACATAACATAACAAAACATGCTAATGTTGCATCAAAAACTTTTCATCCACATTGTTGATGTATGTGAGAGCAATAACATGTTAAGAATAAAAGCGGACTTTAAAAATGATCTGAAGGAGATGAAAGTTCTCTGTGACGCTGTCATAATTGGCCCGGCATGCTGTGAGTTGCATTTTAAAAAGAGGCTGTGAGCAAAAACCTGAGCACAAGCTGCTAACAAGGAAAATAATCAGGCATGGTCAGAGCGAGAGGTCTTCACTGCAGGGAGAGAAAATCGTATTAGTTTCACCCACAGCTGGAGCAGAATTAATCCTAGCTTTTACGGAAATACCTCAGTGCTGACTTCAGGGCACGTTACACTCTGATTGATTTTGGAAAAGGAAAAAAAAAAAACTCAGATGGTGGTCAACTCTTTTTTTCCAGATGTCTTTGGAGTTTCTCCGCTGGCCAGCCCCCTTTCTCCATACTCCCTCTCCTCAGACCCTTCCTCAAGAGACTCCTCTCCGAGCCGAGACTCCTCCCTCTGTCCCTCCAACCCACGGCAGCCGGTCGTCATCCACAGTTCTGGGAAGAAGTTTGGTTTCACACTGAGGGCAATTCGGGTGTACGCTTGTGACGGTGACATCTACACCGTCTATCACATGGTCTGGGTAAGGCCTTTAAGCAGGTTTTTTTTAATTCATTTTTTTATAGCATGCTATGATAGCGGATGTATGATTTTTTTTATTTTATTGTTTGTTTGTTTGTTTGTTTGTTTTAAATAAATTCTGAAACCATTTATTATCAACATTAAAAACTGCATCATCCTAA
>VURO01019247.1:22283-32777 GCA_015108175.1 Pelvicachromis taeniatus
TGCATGTGTCGGTTGACTTCAACCCTCCATGAGAATCTCCACTTTGGTTCTACGAGATCTAAGAGCCTTCAGCTGGACACAGCCATGCCTCACGACCACATGAAGGCCGGACTGGGAAGCGTGCACTCGAGCCCGGAAGGTCTGGGCCCTAAGCTTTTCTCTGGCAGAGGAGAGAGCGCTGTGGAGAAACTCCATCTTATCTCTTCTGCAGAGTCTCCACTTAGAAAAACATCATCTGAATATAAACTTGAAGGACGCCACGTTTCTTCTCTAAAGCCTCTTGAGGGCACCCTGGACATTGGGCTGCTCTCTGGACCCAGACTTTCTAAAACAGAAACTTGTTTGTCCAAGATGGCAGAGAATACAAGTGACACAGTTTCTGTAAACCCTCCAATACGACTCCAGAGCCCTACTGAAAGGCAGATAACCATCCCCCAAACAAAAACCACAGACAAGGTGAAGAGCCCCCTAACTTGTTCTCTAAGCTCTGAAGCTGTTTCTTCTCTAAACAGCATGGTTGTCTCCAAAGAGCAATCAAATAATCCAGCAACAGAAATGAAAGTCAATGCAAGTGGTGAGACAACACAGGATAGACAGGCCTCGAACAGCAAAGCAGGTCCCTCAACCTTTAGTGTTAAACAAGAAGGAAGGACCAGTATGAAATCCAGCCATGAGCACAGAGGCACTCGACACAGCTCCCACTTCTCCTCCTGTGGAAAAACACCCTCCATACGGGAAGTGAGCAACGAAGATCAGGAGGATGAGGTGGAGCAGCAGGAAGAGATACCAGACACTACATCACTAAATACTGACAGCTCCAAGACAGCAGTGTCTTTGGTAGACTTAAAAACTTCCCCTCAACTTACACAACTGGAGGCTCGAGCTGCTAGTAACCCTCTGACTGGGCCACAGAAGCAGAGTGCCGACTCAGTTTTGGATACAGGTCAGCTTCAGAGCTGTGAGAAGAGAAAAACTGCTGCACAGAGCTCAGACACAACCTCACGACCCGCTTCTGAGGCGAATGCGCAGACCAACTCTACATCGGTACATGTTCCAGCGAATGTGCCAAACATTTGTTCCTCAAATACAGAACTAGGAGTTTCTGTCTCAGCATCATCATTTGGACCTGTACCTGACTTTAAATCAGAGCACAGTGAAACATCTGTCAGCTCATCTGTGAAGCTGGTTTCAGATGCAGGCAGCTCGGGCTCCAAGAAGGAAGACAGTGAAAGTTCCACAGCTGCAAAAGTGGAGCAGAAGAAAGACGTTTGTACGATAAACAAGGCCACTGCACTGAATATTATTACGGATGCCACACTGAACAAAAAGCATAACACTGTGTCTGCTGCAGCAGTACAGGACAGCATATCGCTGCAGAAGAAAGACATTCACATGTCACCAAAGATGAAGAATACAGCAGCTGTGAAAGATTCAGAGCAGCCGTCACAGATCTGTCCAGCTGAAAAAGCACAACACAGATTGTCCGATGCACAACTTTGCACGTCTGTTGCCAATGTTAAAGAAAACACTGTGGTCTCTTCAGCAAAGCTCAAAAGTTCAGCTTCGGCAGCTACAAGTGAAACTGTTTCGAGTCCCAAAAGCAAGTCGAGACCTGACCCACAGCCCACGCTGCCCACGTCTGCGAAGAGAGAGAAGGAAGGAAAAACACACGAGAATGCAGCTCCTCCCGTCCCAGCGGTCAAGGGAAGTCCAAGTTCAAAAGAGAAGAATCTGCCTAAGGAGTCTTCCCCCTTGGCTTCACACGTTCAAGCAACCCACGACACTAAACGGAAAGAAGCCTCATCAGTATCCGCCGGCACTGACGCAAAGAGTAAAGACTCTGTGCAAGCAAAGCACTCGCCCACTCATGCTGAAACGAGGCAGCGAGAAACACAGCCCAAAAGTTCTGCTGCTGTCAAAGACGTCCTGAACACAAAGCTGAAATCTCCTCCTCCTAAAACATCTTTAGCTCTGAAGCCCGCTGCAGCTCCAGCGATTAAACAAACTCTTGATTCCAAACCTAAAGACACTTCACCCAAAAACCACCCCGCAGTTATTAAAGACCCCCGTGACCCCAAACCAAAAGACTGCGCCCTGCCTTTTACTACATCTCTGCCGCCATCAGACGTGTCCTCTCAGCCCGACCCACCGACTGTGCTGCCAAAACCTCCAGCGAAAACAGAACCAACGAGCAGCGCAGTCACCTCTGGCAAAGGCTTCAGCTGTGAGCCTGCACTTAAGATATCCAAGGAGGCTCCCAAGTCCGAAGTGCTCAAACCGGACAGTCACAAGCCCCCGGACACCAGAACCACCACCCCAGACAAACCGGCGGCATCTATCCGGAAGGAGCAGGGTGAAAGAAAGAAAAAGGAAACCGCTCAAGAAGTCACACCTGCACAGAAAAACACTAAGAGAGACGCTTCCAGGGCTTCTCCATCTGCACTTAAAGACAGTTCAGACAGAGACACGAGCAGGTGCAAGCAGCAGAAGGAATCACCGCGTAGCTCCAGTAACAAAAAGTGAAGAATCCAGATAAATTAAAAAGTTGGGATGGATTTGTGCAATCATCATCATCATGCCTTCTTTTTTTTGTTCATTTGAGGACCGGGCAAGCTGTTACACGCTGACAGAGAGGGAAAGTCTTTCTGTGTGTGTGTTTAATACAATTACTCATAACAACATGTTTCTAGGTTTGAATGTAGGCGATCATTTGCCGATTCTTTTTGAAGTTTTACTTTCATGTCAGTCGAATGTTTGGAGGATTTCTTTCTGTTCGTTGCAGAATGCTTCGTGCAATCAGTGTGTTAAGGGGCAACGGGGAGAACACTTATAAAAGCCACGATGTACTGGAGAGTCCGTGCCATAAACAGTTTTGAATTGCACTCTTACTTCTAGACTCGGAGGATCTGAAGTCTTTTAATGCAGTAGACCACACAATTTTGTCGGGCAGTTGCGTTGTTGATCAGATTGTTTTAATGTTGGGTTTCGTGCAGTGGTACACAGAAGAAACACACTATATCCCGTGCTTTTCACCTAAAACCTAAAACAAAGTTACTAGAGGATCGTAATAGGATTCTAAAAATCATAAATTAGAGAAGGGGCCTTAGATATATGGGAAATCAGACTTACTTTTTTTTTCTTTTTTCTTTTTTTTAAGCAAGATGTGGTGTTTATTCACATTCCTCTGGCATCTTGTACATATATTTTTGATTTTTATGCAATATAGTGTAAATAAGATACCATTGTAAAACAGGGATACATGGGCTTACATGATTGTTGTTTGTATTATATGTATAGATTTTGCAGTGTCATGTTTGTATGCTAAGTATTAAGAGTCATGTTCTGCTTGTGTGGTCTAAAGTAAGCTACAGCAGTGTGTCTCATCAAAGGTTTCCTCTTCTGTGTAACTTTCAACATGTTTTCACATGTTCCAAAATTAACTTGAAGAGAGGAGAGGGCACGAGGGGCTATTTCTAAAAACAGAGAGAAAAAAATGTAGCATTATATAACAAAACTGTGAGGGCTGTCAGCGTTTTCTAAGAACGTCTTTGTTGATGATGTGTTCACTGGCTGATTAAGCTTTGAAGATTGTAAAATACGGGACATTGTGTTTTGAGAAAGATGAACCAGCAGTTCTGCATAGTAATCACATCAGTAGATTTCTAGAAGCTGTGGGCATTATCTCCGGGTTATGTCCACACTGCCGTTAAGGTCATTTGTGCGAGTAAAACGCGATCTGAAGCGGTTCATGTTAAAGTGCTTCACAGTCAGGGTTTCAGTGTTTAGTGCAGTTCAGGTCGTGCTGGTGTTCTGGATGCTTCATAATGAGCCGGCTTAAAGCTCCACCTGGGCGAAGATTTTATGATGGCTTTGCATAACATGGTTCGCGTCTGCTCGAAAGTTTGAGGTCACTTTGAATTGGATTTTTTTTCTTTTCTTTTTTTAAACAGAAGTTAATGGCGTATCTATGTAGGCGCTTGTTCTAGTGGTAAACTGTCTGACCTGGTGTAATTTTATCTTGTTCAAAGACTACCTGATCATGTTGGCAAACCTGAAAACTGTTTCACCGATCTAAGAAGCAATACTTTAGAATGATCCGATGTTTGGAGTATAAATGCTGTGGGTTTGATTTGAGTCTGAAGATGTCCGTCATTAAAAAGAACTTTCCTGTGAAACGTCACGTTACCCTCGTGATAAAGGTGGGGGAAAAAAGTGCAACATTCTTCACAAACTGCTACAGTCTGCTGTTATAGGTATCATTTAATGAAGCTGCCAGCTGTTAACGTGTAACATCTGTCTCTCATGCCCTTTCATTCAGCTGTAAAAGCACTTCTTCTTTTTCGACTCACATTAGAGTCACTTTGCGCTGTTCCGTGACGAGTCGTACGCACAGTTTGTATGAAATCTTGTGTTTCCTCGTGACATGGGTCAAGGTCAATTTCAGAGGAAAATTCTTTAATCAAGCCTCCCACGCCGACGCTCCAGATAATCAGCTCGCTAAAAGTATTGCTCCTTTAACCAGCGCCACAGTTTACAGCTGTTTAAAACCTAAGTGGAAAACTTTTATTTTACTTTTTTTTTTTTTAATGATCGGTCTTTCGTAGTGATATTGATCTGCTTTAATTACGCAATGTGCCATAGCTTCCTAAAAAGTGTTTCCGTATGCATATGTAAATATTTCCTTAGAAATGATCAATGTTTTATGATTGATCAGTTGATCACAATGTCATGTTTAACTATTTCCATCAACTTTGGCATATTTGTTAAACAGATGTTTCTAAGTGACCACAAACTTTTCAGCTATGAATGTGAATTTCATGTTGGTGTGCTAATTACGTGGTACTATACATATAGGCTATTGTATATCTGTATACACTTACTACCATTTACACACTTTTCTATATGGTAGAGGCCTTTAAATTACAAACCCTAAATGAAAACCACAAAGTAGCCTAGGACACTAGTATTAGTATCTTTAGCTCTGTTGTGCTGCCTGTATCAAACCAGATCCACCTTGTTGACCAGAAGACACGGTATAAATCTAGATGTTTCCATATAGTATGTGTCTAAGAATGAAAGTGAAAACCAAGATTGACATTTTAATGTTAAAAGAATCTAATGTTCATCTGCATTAGATCTCGTAAAAGTATTGCTAATGTATAGTGAGATAGTAATAAATGCACCTTAATCTTTACCAATGTTAAGTTCAAAGGGTGAATACAGGAGGATGTTTGGGACTGAGAGCCGTTTATGAATCCCTCACTTTAGATTTAAATTAATTTTTTTTCATTCCCCCGACACTCATGCTTTCCTTTCTTTTACATTTAAATCTTTAAAGCACATTCAGTGTTTGTTTACAAAACGTCATGGATGTATATTTTGTATATTGTTGATTTGCCAAATCTGCGTCCTGTGTTACAGATGTTTCTAGTTGCGTGAGGTTTGCCTCCTTGCCACCATGATTTGTTTGTGCAGTAATCGATGTCTCTTCACGTCACGTTCTACTCTGTCTGCTCGTCTTTTCAGAGTTCCTTTTCTTTCCTCCTCTGTGCAAAACTAGTATTAGATTAACTTCTTTATGTTGGTTTGTCTTTTAGAATATGTGCAATAAAAGTATTTTGAGTTTTGTATTTTGCCCAAGGAAAGCTCTATGGATGTCATACATGTTGTATATTAAAACAGATATTTATACTTCTAATGTTGCGTAATACTGAAAATAAAATTGAACTATGAGTTATTGTTTTGCAGTTTATATATATTTTTGGTTAGCTTGAATTTAAAATGTAGTTAAAGATATGTCAGAAAATATACAAGAATTTACTGTAAATATGCTTAAAGCCACAGTGTTGCCCTTTAATAGTTTGTTGTTGTGCAACCTACACCTCTACTCCTCTACTACATGTAAAAAATGAAAATGGCAAGTAAAGACACTGATATCAAATTTACATACAAGACATTTACACTGGATCACGATGAGTAATGTAATGCCAAAAGGGGGCAGCATCTCTCTGTGTGTGTCAGGGCTGTTCAAGTAGGTCCTCTGTTACGCAACATGCAGAGAGTCAGAGGATTAATGAAGTGTGGTGTACCCAAGGAAAGCTCATTTAACCAGCTTTTAAATATTCAAAGAACACTGATCTGCATTCATCATGTATTTCAAAGTAAAACTCTACATGTTATGATTACATATTATGAGCTTCTGGAATAATCAAACGAGCAAGCCTCAGAGAAATCTATTGGTATTTTTATCCATGATTAATGGTGCAGATTGATCAGCAACCACAGCCTGATTACTAAGCAAAAACATTAATTAGAGGAATGAATTGGTGGTAAAAAAAAAATAAATAAATAAAATTTAAAAAATGGTGTGAATAGTGCTGGGAGAAAGCTACAGGTCAACAGCCCTCCATATGCATAATCTTTAACTTGTTTAGACAAATCTTTAGATCTCCTGTGTCTTCATGGCTGCAGTGTCAAAAATAATGAGTTGACCCTGAACCTCTAAATCCTGCTTAGCCTCAGCATTCTTAGCGTCTCACCGCTTTACAGTGACATATTTTCCTATTTTCACTAGCTTGTTTTACAAAGGAGAAAAATATTCAGTTTTTTTTGTGAGCTTCTAAAAGAAGTCGATATAAAAGAAAAACAAATTCTCATTGTAAACCATCAGTTTCTCTGGTGGCTGTCGGGGTTTCACCTTGTTCGTAACTTTAGCATTCATCCATCCGCTATTACTTCTTTTGAAAATATAATCTAATAGACTGCCAGGTTATTTAAATATATTATTGCTGTAGTCTGCAACAGAGAGATTGTAGAGTGGAGGCTGGCTGGATCATAATCCATTTTAGAAAGATTTATCAATACTAATGATGTAACCAGCCATGTGCATTGTTGTCAACAGGCTGTGGGGTTAAAGGAGGAGAGGTCAGGAACATGCGTACATTATAGAGAGTAAAACTGTGTGTACTCAACATTAAGGGTCTACGTTCTTACTGGCTGTGATCTGTGTGCTTAAGTACAGTCTTCTTTTGTCTACATGTTCGCCTGATGGTGATTACACACTGACTTGCTTTGGTTAAGCAAATAAAATATTTACCATGTTCACAATTCTAGCTTGTGTTTTGAAGGTGGTTTATTCAAAAAAAGAAAAAGAACAGAGAGAACTTAAATAAACAAAGTCGCTTGCTATAAGAAATGTCAAGTTCACCGTGTTAAAAGATCAGCACCGTTAAATGTTAATAAAGCAATGTTACAAACTGGGACTGTAAAAGGATAAATAGCATTATTAATATGTACATGCTGAAGCGCACACCACAGAGCAAAAAGAACAGATCTAGGTCATAAACCTTTTAGACATAGTTTCAGTCTCTTCCATGTACATGTCCATCAGGTTGTAAATGCATTTAACCTCCCCCAAGCTCCACTTTCTATTAATTAAAATGGGTACAATCTACAGCATGGATCAAAACATTGTATTGTACAGACATTCATATCTCTCAGAGTATAAATCTTTAAAAAAAATAAAATAAATAAAACAACCTCCAGCCGTTTTGTGCTGCTTACCTGTGTTTCCAACTCAGCCGAGAGTCATGACCTCTCCAGTGGGTCCTGAGTCAGCTGCAAGGCCTCCTCCTGGTTGGCCATGTCTGAGCTAGAGAAAAATCAGTGAAGCTGACCGCGGTGGTCTGGGCCACCATTCCTGCTCCGGGGGTTTTGTTGACTCTCCTGTGCACCTTTTGTCAGTTTGATTTGAACCGAAATGGGAGAAATGAATTCACAGTGGTTTATATCATGTTTCTGTTTCGCTGATATCCCAGAAGTTTTGCTAACTTCGTGTTATACTGTGATGATCGAGTGTTGCTGGAACTGTTTTGAGAAGTTTAATAAAGTGTAGCAGTCTACATCCTATGTGCTTTCAACCTTCTTTAACTCTAGATGTTGGCATGTTTATGGCACTGTGTACACCGTGTCCATCGTCGCGCCATAAACATGCTAACATTTAGAGTTAAAGAAGGCTGAAAGCACATAGGATGTAGACTGCTACACTTTATTAAACTATGTCCATCGTTGTTTGTATATAAGCGAATAAAGCATCAGCTTTATAACCACTAAATTTTGCATTTTTTTTGTAACTTTGTAAGAACAGTCACCAACAAGTTAAAGTACCAATTAAATCATACAATAACTAACAGTCTTAGAGCAACTGTCACCACATAATTTCCTCTGGGATTAATAAACTATTCTGATTCTTCAGCTGTACTAAATTTTTTGAGTTTTTCCAGGGTTTTAGCACAAAGTGAACTTTGATGAATCACATTTACAGTTAGAAGAGAATAGTTCTTTAGGAGGACTGGGCATTTCTACTTCGACTGCTGCCCCATGACCCAAAACCAGATAAGCAGGAGAAAATGCCTGGAGGTTCTCTAGATTTTATCCTCTGATAAGTTTGAATGTCTCTGAAAACAATGTTCTTTGTTTTATTTTTGCTGATTTCACACAGATCCACTGATGTGGCTGAAACATGCCTTTGAGTTTTTCATAATTTAACAAGAATAGGCTCAGGCAATCATTGTGTAATTAGACTTAGCGTATGTGACAGTACATAAATGCAAGCGCTAGGCACAAAATGAACAAGAGGCCTGAAAAAATTCAAATATACATACAACTATACCGAAATAAGATAAACTAAAAGTAAGTATAACAGTATTGCACTTGAATAGCAATAGAGTAAGAATAGAAAACAATGAGAATAAATAAATACAATACACGGAGTCGAAAAGTGCAATACAGAATAGTGCAAGTATTGGGAGTGAGAGGAGAGTGTTATGTGCAGCGTTATGTAGTCCAAGAAGTATGTGGAGAAGAGAGTCCAGTGTTAAGGAGGGCAGCATGGTGTTCAGGAGCCGGACTGCTTAGGGGGAAAAGCGATGGCACAATCTCGCTGATCTGCTCCGTCGTCTTCTAGATGGAACGTACATGGAGCTGGCTCCAGAGAAAAGAGGTTAAGATATTTAAAAAACTACAGGCAGATGTTTTATTACAAGAGACTCACAGGCCTGCCACAGGTATAGATGAACTTATAACACCTGAGTTTCCTGATGTGTTCTCAGCATGCTATAACTCTAGACAAAGGGGAGTAGGAATTTTAATAGATAAAAACATTAATTTCACAATACTTGACCCAATTATAGATCCAGAGGGCAGATTCCTCATCATTAAATTATCTATACTTAACAGAAGGCTATGTATTGTGAGTATATATGATCCAAATGTTGATGACCCCTCATTCTTCCACGTTTTTTTTTAGTGAACTCTCTGAACACCTAGATTGCACACTTATCCTTGGAGGCGACTTCAACTTTGGATTAAATGAAGAATTGGATAGGCTCAACACAACAGGAACTCAGCGCAATTGGCAGTCCACCAATATAATTAAACAGTACATGAGTGACTTCGGTCTTCGTGATGCATGGCGCTTACTTCACCCCAGCCATAAGGAATATACTTTCTTCCCACGATCTATCACTTCTACTCTCATCTGGATTATTTCCTAGTCAGTAGCTCACTGCTGAGTGACATTTCAGGCACTGAGATTCACCCTATAGCTGTCAGCGATCATGCTCCTGTATCTTTAACACTAATACATAAGAAGAACATTACACCAAGTAAAAACTGGAGATTTAACACATCACTGCTCAAAGATGAAGACTTTGTTAAATATTTTTAAAAAGAGTGGACTCTATATTTAGACCATAATGACCTTCCTGGAACATCAGCTTCTGTTCTCTGGGAAGCAGGGAAAGCTGTGATGAGAGGTAAAATAATTTATTTCTCATCACATAAAAAAAGAAGAAAACAAAAATATTCAGGAATTAGAAAAAAACATCAAATCTTTAGAAGAAGCCTACATGCCCTACCAAAAACAGGAAATACTGAACAAAATACTCAAAACGAAACTAGAATTAAATGAAATTATTGATTAAAAAAAACCCATTTTTAGTGCAAAGACTTCGCTTGCAAAATTTTGAGCATGGCAACAAATCTGGTCAATTTTTAGCTAACCAGTCAAAAATAAATAAAGAAAAAAACAACCATATGTGCTATTAAAGACTTATCTGGGAATACAATATATGACTCTGAAAAAATAAACACAATTTTTAGAGATTTCTATGAAAATTTATATTTACCACAAATAAACCCATCTAAAAACAAAATCGATCAGTTTCTTGACAACGTAACTCTTCCAAAATTATTAGACAGTCAAGCAAAGACACTGGATTTGCCACTGACACCAGGTGAACTCCAGGAAGCCCTGACAAGTATGCCCAATAATAAGGCTCCAGGTCCAGACAGCTTTCCAGCAGAATTTTGCAAAGAATTCTGGACAATTCTGGCACCAGTCTTTTACAGAACGCTGCAGGAAATCAAGGAAAATGGCAGACTACCACCAAATATGAATTCTGCCAACATCAATCTCCTGCTAAAACCAGGCAA
>VURO01019248.1:0-23194 GCA_015108175.1 Pelvicachromis taeniatus
CTACTACACCGGCTAGTAGCGCTAGCGGGATAGTTGCTAGTAGCGGCGGTGCACGGCCCGCCTTGCAGGTGGAGGGCAACGGAGCGACTGCTCCACCAGCCTCGGAAGAGCCCCGCAAAGTGGGCCGCGCACCGCCGCCCGACCGACCCAGCCCTTAGAACCAATCCTTATGCCGAAATGGATCTGACTTGCCGACTTCCCTTAGCTGCCTTGTTCTAACATGCCAGAGGCTGTTCACCTTGGAGACCTGCTGCAGATATGGGTACAGGGCCAGCGAGAGCCAGCTTGCTAATCTAGTCTCTTTTTCGCCCTAATTCGTACGGCACTACTTTGGTTGGCGGACGGACATGTGACCAACATATCACTCTTTTCCGTGTTTGATCACATGCCTTTCCGCCAGGCAAAATGGCGGAACAAACCAAAACAAATCCTCTTACGATGTCAAAAAATCATGAAAAAGCCTTAGAAAAGCCGCACCGGACAATAAGCCGCAGGGTTCAAAGCTCGTGCAAAAAGTAGCGGCTTATAGTCCGAAATTTACGGTACATGTCTTGGTTGTTACAAGTGGTTATTTGAGTTGCTGTTGCCATCCTAGCAGCTCAAAGCAGTCTAATTCTCCTTTGACTTCTGGCGTTAACAAGTCATTTTTAGCCAGAGAACAGCTGCTCACTGGACATTTTCTATAAACCCCAGAGATGTGGGGAAAATCCCACACTCTCTGACACCAGCAACAAGGCGATGTTCAAAGTCACTTAAATCACATTTCTTCCACATTCTATTGCTCAGTTTGAACTGTGGAAGGTCAAATTGATCATGTCTACATGCTGAAGTTGCATTGTCAAAGAAACATGCTTGTATTATTCAGAAAATGCTTTTATCCTTGACTCTAATCTGCTGCATAGTCTGTTTTACACTGCTGGAGCTACAAGAACACAGAACATCTGCCAAGAATACGTGTTCAATCAATTACATTAATTTCACTCTGATCTCCCAACAAACTAAACTGATGTCCAGTTCTTTCAATATTAGGCAGTTATTGCCCTTCTTTGCCAGAAGAGCAAAGTCTCCAAACTATGACACCACCTTACATCATCATAAGAAACAAAGCTGCAGTTGTTAATGCTCATTATATATGTTATTCTCCTTTCTGCCTGACACTAAGGTCTCACTGTGAATACTTGGAAGAGTTTCCACTCCAGGCCCTGCCTCAGCTCTCCTCTCTTTCTGGCCACAAGGTCTCCATGCATGGACTAATAGTTGTAGTCATGCAATATGGGAAGAAGAAAATAGACTATCTGGGGCGCAGCAGGGCAGAAACGGAGTGGACTAATGCTTGGAAATCCAACTTTCTTCATCCTGTTTTATACTACTATAAAACCCTACCTACTGGTGAGTAGGAATGGTGCCACCATCAAAAAAAGAAGAATCACTGTAAACTTGACAGGGAAAAAAATAAAAGATAATTTGGGTTTTTTTCCCCCAGTGGAAGAAATGAAGCTACGTCCCAACGGCTGGCCTTTACCGCGGCCCCAAGCCATTCATCACATAGTGGAGGACTTCCTTACAGAATGGGACGCTCCAATATCTCACATCCAGCCACTGCGACGCTTCCTGGAGCACTGTCTCCAGTCTGACCTCAGGGCCTTCTATGCAGGTAAAGCACATGTTAACAGCTTATCAGGCAAAAGAATAATAAAGAATGGTATGTTCCTACTTTTTCAGGTTTTAAATTATCCAGAGAAACACGTCTAAGAAAAGAAGTATGTCTGTGGATGAAGCATGCTTTCAGTTTAGGTTTAGGTAACTGCTCTGCACTGTGTTGGCAAAGGTATTGAAGAAGATAATAAGTGAAGGAATTATATCCTTAAATGTACTTACAGCACTTTCAAAAAGACATCTACTGTAATGAAATGTATTCCCCGTAGCTACGTAAACCATTGTTGTAAATTTAAATGGTATTAAGAAATGATCAGACATGATGTGACAAATCACATGACTTCTTTTAGCGGGTGGCAGATTGACTCATTCCCATCTTTCCTCCGGTTTTTCAGAATCCTGCTTCCGCTCATCCCTCACCCATCGCACACCACCACTGTTTTGCCAGCAGGGGTACCTGAAGCAGCAGGGGATTCCTCGCAACAGCCGCCAGCAACAGCACGTTCATGACACAGGGTTGTCACACGCTGAGCAAGATGTAGGCACATCCAGTGCTGACTCAACATTCCCAAATTACTTGGTACCAGCTGGAGCATCCGTATCTTCAGGACTGAAACTTGACTTATGATTGTTTTATCTTAGCGTGCGGCATGCACCTATAAGATTGTTCAGAATTGCTACCTCCAGCACCCACAGTCATTACCTCCGTGAGACCAAATCCTACAGATCTGTGTTTCCCAACTTGTTTACCGGCTTGAAACAAAGCATTTCTTCTCACAAGCAGTTTTTCTTAGAGAGTTCTGCTGCTTAATTGTTTCAACCAAAGACGAAATCTTCCTTCTTTATCTTATTAGTATTCAAAGTATTAAATAAAACAAAGAACTACAATTATCATTTATTATATAAGATTGATATATTTCCTCTTCTGTAAGATAACTGCTGATCCTTTAGATATATCTTAGAGTCAAGACCTGCAGATTGGAAACCACTGCTCATCACTTTAGGGAGAGGTACTCTGGTCCCATAAAAGCTCCCAATTAAGTATTCCTCACTAGTGTTTGTATACAGGATGTTGTGTGTTATTTTCATATCATGCAGATCTATATATCATGTAAAGCTTTACAGGTGGAGGGCGGGTATCACACATATTTATGCATAACATATGATGGAAAATGATTAAACAAACATCAAACAGAAAACTCAAGTCTTTTTGTTTGTTTTTTTAATTAAAATCATTGGCTTTTATGTAACATTAGTGCATTTCTCAGTGCGCATGCCCAGCGCAATCATCGGCCCAACACTGGGACAGTTTGATTGGCTGCTCGATTGTGATCGTGCCATTGGACGGAAGTGAGTGAGCGTCTCTTAATCTGATTGGTAAATCATACTTCGAGGTCGTTGACTGTACGATGGGCGTGGCTTTTATCCGATGAAGTGGAAAATGTGCAATAGGGGACATTTTGGTGTGTGAAGGAAAAAGGCGTCACCAGTTTAAACACTTTACATTTTTTCCAGGATGCAGTGAGTCCATTGGGAGAGTAACTGTGTTTTTTTGGCGCTGTGCAACGGCCCCAAGCGTCGCTGCAAGATAAACATGCTACAAACGAGGCGGACTCCTGATGCTACTCACGGCTTTATTTCCCTTTAGCTTCAGCAGGAGTTGTAAGGTACCTTATGCAACGAGTGCATCGCAAAAATAGCTTCTCTATGCCAAGATAAAGTATGGACGGGTGGAGCGCTATCCCTGCCTCGGATAACGACCCGTCCAGCTCCGAGGGGGAGTACATGGTGGAGCAGGGACCCGGAGAGGAAGCGTCGAACAGGGAGCAGCAGCAGCAGGGTAACGTGGACGGGATGGACGACGTGGGCACCGGTGCTGTCGGGTTTGGTATGAGTGGGACAGGGGAGGGCAAAGTGGTCCTGGGTCGACTCGGACAGAGAGACGACAAAGAACTGAGGTACCTGCACTTGCTGTGGGAGCCGGGGCGAGGAGAGTTCGCTTCGGGTGATGTGGCGAGCAAGCTGGGGAAGATGACGGCGAGCAGGGCCAGGCGGCACCACAGAGCCGTGCGGAACCTGTGTCCCATCGGTAAAGATGTTTATGGTAAGACTAACGGTGTGTGGAGTTGTATTTATGCGCTTGAAAATGTCGCTGCAAACACTAAGTAGTGCTGTGCAAGACTACAAATGTTGGCATCGATCCGATACCAAGTAAATACAGGACCGGTGTTGCCGTTTCCGATACTTTTAACCTATAAAGGTAATGTTATGAGATGACTCGTCATCATTTTGCACCGACACTAACTCGTACTCCTAATGTCACATAAACTGAGAGCTGGGACTGTCTCTGTGAAAATGCATACCAGTAAGTAATACGTGCTGAGAAGACGTGTCACAGTGAAAAAGAGCATATGTCTCAGTGTTGAAGTCCTTATTCCTGTGTACTTAATTAATAAGATGTTCCTCTATATAAGGGCTCAGATCTAATGCAGTGCAAGTTGCCTCTTTCCACGAAATCCGGAGGGAATACTAACATCCCTGTCATTGAATGTTTTCTTTTAACAGCTGCCAAAAGACTGAGGGAAGCAGCAAACAGCAATGATATTGACACAGGTATGAACAATGGGCTTTTTTATGTAGCAAGTTTAAACAGGGTTGACAGACGGGCGAAAGCCAGAATATTAAATTTAAAAAGAAAGCCTGACATTAGAGCCAAAAACAGAATAGGGTTGCATTGGAGATTACATGGAAAACATGGCATAGACATACATGAAAGACAAATTGTTTACATAATTAATAATGCTACCAAAAATGTGCTTTTTGTGATCCTTGGGCTTTTAAATGTAATTTTTACTCGTGGAGTAGCCAGTAAAACCCTAAAACAGTGAGACATGGCCACATGAACAGATAATGCACCAGCACAAATGCCACCAAGGACATTGACCACTTCATTTTTCTTAAACAAAAGAAAAGCTTGGGCGAACACGGTAAAACACCTTGTGAGCACTGTCAGGGAGGGATGACTTCAAGTTGTGTTTTGCCATTTCCTTTTTTGAAAGTCATGTTTTCTTCCCCAGTCCGAAAGCTCCTGCAAGATGACATAGACCCCTGTGCAGCAGACGACAAAGGAAGGACAGCTCTTCATTTCTCATCCTGCAATGGCAATGAGAGCATTGGTAGGTTGGAGGATTTTTTTTTTTCTTCTGGCTGTCAGTGGCAGATTGTGTTTACTGTGCTTCACATAACTCTGACTCATAAATGTCCTTACCTTTACCTCAATTGAATATTAGTTGATCGTTGTTCTTTTCCAATGTCTGTTTTATGTTTATAGTGCAGTTGCTGCTGAGCCACGGTGCTGACCCCAACCAGCGAGACAGTCTGGGGAATACCCCCCTCCATCTGGGTAAGAGACTCCTGACCCAGAAAACGTAAAACTAAAAGTGAAGTCATATTCCTGCATCGGATCATGCATTTCTTTCCCAATTCACCTTTTTTACCCCATGTTCCTACAGCGGCCTGTACCAACCATGTGCCTGTAATCACCACACTGCTAAGAGGAGGTAAGACTTTTGTACAGCGGTTAAATTCTCCATCTTTGAAAGAATTGCCATAGCTATATTGTTTTAGCTATTATAAGGAGTATCGCCCTGAGGAAACGTGCAAGAATGGAAACAGTGGAAATGGGGGTGGAGTACTCCATTTACAATGGCATGTTTCTCTACCAGTGTAGTTTGTCCAAAAGCTTAATGCTCAAGTCTGGGAGATAATTGAAATCCAGTGCATATGCATCAATCGATCAGAGAAGTGAACCTGACTTCTTTTCAGTGGCCACAAGGAGACGACACATCTGATAGTATAGAAATCTATGAAATAACACTCCCCGCTCCCTTGATCAGTACACTCAGTAAACTCTTGCCTGATGAATTTTATTGCCTCGGTCACTAATTTGAAGTCGCACTGAAAATCTAAAAAAAAAAAAAAAAAAAGTCTCTGAGTCAAAAAGGGTGCTAAAGCAGAGTTTATTTTATTGTGTGACTGAGCCTCCACCAGCCTCTAAGCTTGCAGTGTTCTTGTTTCTGGGCCTTACTGCCCCTCACTCTGCACCTCTGGTTTCAGAACGGCAAGAAACCTTCATAACAGGGATTCGCTAAACTGCTGGTGATGTCACAGTGACTTTGCCCATCTCTGGTTTTGATCTACAACACCAAATGAGGCTCTTGAATCTAATGCCCTGCCAATGTCTGTTGTTTTTACCCAAATTATGCCATATTCCCATGTGGCCAGAAGGGCTTCACTAGAAAAAAATAAGACCATGTAGCTCCTATGTTGGACAGGAAACCCATTAGCTTGATTATTTAATTTCTTTCTGACTTTCCTTTCACCCTTAATCTGAGTTAATAAATGAGGAAATGTGATGATAATTTTCATTCGAATTTAAAGGTAACGGGTAACTGAGGGTAACTAGGCGGCACGGTGGTTAGCACTGTTGCCTCACAGCAAGAAGGTCCTGAGTTTAATTCCACCATCAGGCCGGGGTCTTTCTGTGTGGAGTTTGCATGTTCTCCCCGGGTACTCCGGCTTCCTCCCACAGTCCAAAGACAGTTTGTGGGGATAGGTTAATTGGAGAATCTAAATTGCCCATAGGTGTGGATGTGAGTGTGAATGGTTGTTTGTATATATCTGTTAGCTCTGTAACGGACTGGCGACCTGTCCAGGGTGTACCCTGCTTCTCGCCCTAAGACAGTTGGGATAGGCTCCAGTGCCCCCCGCGACCCTGAAAAGGATAAGCAGCCTCGTATGGATGAATGGTAACTGAGAGGTTTGTTTGTCATTGTTTTTCTTAAGGAGCCCGCGTGGATGCCCTTGACCGAGCAGGGAGGACCCCACTGCATCTAGCACGCTCTAAGCTAAACATTTTGCAGGAGGGAGATTCACGCAGCTTAGAAACACTGAGAGGGGAAGTCACGCAGGTAGAAAAAGCCTTTATTTTCTTGAAAATAGTAGATGCAAACTGAATTTGGAAACACACAGTCTGACTGTGCCACTCTCTCCCATTGATGGAGAATTTCATTTTTTATTTTTTTTTATCTGCCTGTCAGATTATTCAGATGCTGAGAGAATACCTGAATTTAATGGGCCAGAGTGAAGCTAAAGAGAGGCTGGAGCACATTTCGACACAGTTGGAGCACACGCGCACCAAAGAGCAGGTGACACCTAATCATTCAGTCATCAATTCTCCTATTCAGATGCATTGGAAAATGCAACTACTCTTTAATATGTGTTTTAGATTTGCGTTTTTGTTTCTCACCAGCTCTTACACAGTTCTGTGTTTTTCTTACAGGTGGATGAAGTCACTGACTTATTGGCCAGTTTTACATCACTCAGTCTACAGAAACAGAATTTGGGCGACAGGTAGAAGATAAAACACTGAAGCAAGTGAATCCCCGCTCCTCCTTTTTTGCAACAAGCTTCTGCTTCACTCGCATCGACCAGGCCAAACCACCACGCTGCGGTTGTCTCCTTAAGATAAATTGCCCTTTGGGACAGTTGTACTTTTTGTTATATATGTTTGTTTGTTTAACTATGATTATTTGGTTGTTCTCAAACTGGGGGCTCTGCCCCACTTGCGGGGTACAGAGCCACTGCATGTGGCTTCTTATGTGTATGTGTTTAAATGAGTGTTATTTCGATGTTATGGTGACGTTTTTTATTTTTAAATTAATGAATGCCAAAAATTGTGTGTTTTGGTGCTTGACTTTGAACAGTGGTGAGATTTTTTGCAGTTTGTCCAGGGTGCTAACAATGCTACACAACATTATTATCTTGGCCAAATAATTAGATGCTAATTATATAAGAAACCCCCGAGGACAAAACACATTGAGAACAGGAAGTTAGTGGAAGTGCTGCGGTGTGAGCGAGAGCATTAGAGTCAACGTGCGATTGTGTTTGTGCGCTCATGTTAATTTATGACAGGTTACCAGTAAAGATGATATGAGACAAAATGATTTAACATTTATCACTGTTGTGATTTTTGGTTCTTATGAGCAGCCTCTTTGTATCGTTGCCTTCTTCTCTTGTGTTGCATGTCTGTGTGAACTGTACTGTAAGAATGACTTGGTTGTTAGAAACCGATGTAAATCAATAAATTGTTATCTTTGGCTATATGTATAGTATTTTGTCTGTGTCTTTATATGAGAGGGTCTTTATAGTTGTCATTTGTTTCAGAGGATACAGAGATTTAACCAAAGACTTGCTAATATGGCCACTTTTACGCCGATTGGCTACGTTACCTAAGCCCCTCCCCCCGCACCGACGCGTATTGTCTCGCCGATACTAAAGATGGCGACGGGACCCGCGTAAATTGGAGATCTTCTGGAGGTAGTAAAATTTAATTTTCATCACCTCCCGGTGTTTGCAAACTACACATTCTAGCAGTGCAGAGGAGACGGAGACATGAGCGGAGTTAAATACATGCCAGCGGCTCTCTTTTGTCCACTTGAGCTGACCGCGGCCCAGCTTGTGGGGAAAGCCTCGGGCTTTCCTTAGCGGTGTTCGCCGGCTAGCTCAAGCCACACGCGGCATGACGGATTGGGAGCCTTCAAATGTTGGGAAGCGACAGTGTCAAAGTGGATAGAGAGGGGGGTGTGTTTGTGTATCTTTACGAAAGTAGGCGGGAAATTGATTAGCTGTAATTTTCTGTTACTCTTTTTAATACGAGAGAGGCCATATTATAAATGGAGTATAACACAAATAGTATTTTTCCTGAAGTAACTGCTACTCATTGAGCACTTTTAGGTACATTCAAGCTGCTTGGAGGGTTCAGTGTAGGATTAACCAGGAATAGTTACAGCAAGACATCATCTGTTTGCAAGGAAATTATACCTGACTGTTATTTTCACTAAATAACTTTCTAACATTTACTGCAACTGCTCTGACTCGCTTTCCCCCTGGTTATGTTATTTAATGTCTGAACTAGTGTTTAATTTTTGCTCATGGTGTTTTTACTTAACAGGTCGGTGTGTTGTCTGACATCTCATATCAAGTGTTGGCTAAGGGGAGACCATGGCGTTTGAGGAGATCAAGGGTAGAGAAGCCATTGGTAATGAAGTGTGACTTATTTTGTACACCCAGAAACACTAAACGAACTGTAACAAAACTGCATTTTAGTCTAATCGCTGCTCTTCGGAACAAGATGCACACGTGACCAGAATAATTAGAAATGTTCTTGTGAAAGTGAGAAATGTGACGTGGATTTTGTTCATTTTAGATGTGGGGATGGAGGGAGACAGGGGGCTCGTGGCTGGTCGCAGCCAGAGGGAGAAGAGGAGGTCATACAAAGATCTGTTGAGGGAAGAGGAAGAGATTGCTGCTGAAGTACGGAAGTCTTCCAAGAAAAGACCTAAGGTCAGTTATTTATCATCAGTAGGTCAGCGTCAGTGTTCAAGATGGAAGCTATTTATTATGGTTTTGATATTTTTCAAATCAGGATTCAGAACTTTTCATGCTGGGAGGAGAATCGCACAAAAAGAAGAAAAAGCATAGCGATGACTACTATTACAGAGGTGAGTGGTTGTGTTTCAATTGAACTCTGGGAAGATATATTGTCATATTGTTTTCTTGTAATTGTGTTTGTATTTTTCTTCCTTTCTATTCTCTCAACAGACCATGATGGTGCAGGCCCTCCTTCCCACAAGAAAAAGCACAAGTCAGCGGACCGCTCACCGCCCCTTTCTTCTCCATCATCATCCCATCCCACAGATACGGCGATGGGCCTCCTGCAGGCTATCACCTCTCCTTTGGCCACAGGTTCAGACCCCAGCCCCCACTTGCACAAGAAGCCCTCCTACCCGTCCTTCTCTTCGCACTCTTCCAAGGACCGCAAACGTGAGAGCAGCGGGGGCGGAAGCACGGGGAGCCATTCTTCTTTCTCTCACTCCCGTCCCGCCTCTTCGTCATCATCTTCCTCCAAGAAGCACTCCTCCAGCTCCTCTTCCTCCAAATCCTCTCTGTTCCATGGCGGCGCCGCCAAAGAAGAGCCCTTGACATTACGTGAGGCGGACGGGCTGAAGATGAAGCTCATCATGTCGCCAGAGAAAGAGGAGGGAGAGAGCTTCCCAATCACGCCTCACTCCTCCAAAGGAGGGGGGAAGAAAGAGAAGGATAGGGAGGGGGCACTACCTTCAAAGTCACCCAAGAAGAAGCAGCAGCAGAATAGAGATCCGCTGCCTGTGGTGGGGAAAGAGGTCGAAGTGGAAGGTAGGATGAATCTGTACATACTGATGATGAGTTGACCAAAAACTGTTCAAATTTGGATTAATGACTTACAACAACAAAAAATCTGGCTTAGGACTTTTGCACAATTAATAATTGTTATTCCACTCTGGTATTAAGGACATTATGGAGGTGGCATGGGAGATGACAGCTCTTCTTCTGGGGCAGAATTGGAGGCAGGTGAACTGGTTATAGACGATTCATATACGCACTCGTCTAAAAAGAAGAAGAAGAGCAAGAAAAGCAAAAAGAAAAAGGACAAAGAAAAAGACAGAGACAAGGATAAAAGTGGCAAGGACAAGAAGCACAGCAAAGGATTTAGCGGTGAGTTCTCTCAGAAACATTTTATTTGTCCTGCATTTCTGGTATTGGAACTGTGGAAACAGAGGCATCTCTATCGTTTATACATGATCATTAAAACACAGTTTACACTTTTTGGTACCATCTTTACTAGTTAGCCAGCAAGCCAGACTCATGTCTAGCTGCCAGTACTTTATTGTGGTTTTATGCCAACATTTAATAATTGGTTTCATTATGGCAGACAAGAGGAAACCTGCTGCATCAGGGATTCACTTGGAAAATTTAGCTTTAGTCAGCTTCAATCTGCCCATGGGTTTGTTAGTTGTGTCAGCACAACTGTTAACAAAATAACAAGTTTATTACTGATTTACTATACTGATACACTTTTCTAATGTTAGTGCATTTCCTAATAATGTTCCTAGCGTTTCATGACACTAGATAATTACAGTGATACTAAAATTCCTTGTTTTACAGAGTAGTTATACCAAAGTCATGAGCTTTGGTATAACTACTCTGAGTTATGGCATTAGTGTGGTGCATTTAGTCTTTCAAAGAATGCAGCTAAATGCAATACACTAAGTTAAAAATAAATAAAACATCAACTCCAAAACTCAGCATTCTCTAAAAGTAGTTTAGGTTGTTTGCTTAAGCAATGTGTCCAGTGGGACTGGCTAAATATAAAACTTTTTCCACCTCAAGTCAAGGTAACAATGTATGTTTTTTAAAATAAGTCTGTAGTTCCTCGAGATACAGTTAGCTTCAGTTTATGCTCTTATTTTAGAAATTTGTAACACGCTGTCAGATGTCAAAATCAAATCCACTGTCACTGTGTTGGATAAAAAAAGACGTGAAAAAGCAGCTGCAGGGCGATAATGAGTTAACTAGGAAAGTATTTCAGTGCGGCACAGCGTGAGGAGGGTAAGTGGAGCCTGAGCTGTTCCTGTTCTTTAAAAAATACACTTTAAAAACACGTTGATGCTAGAAATATCCACATTTTTCAGATGCCAAGCTGAGGCTTAAAGTCAGAAGGATCTCCCTGGTCAAGTGTTTTGGGTCCTGGTTCCTCCAGATTCCCAGTCTGTTCTGGGTGACAGACACATTTCTCGGGCTAGCAAACTTTTCAGAGTTCAGCACGAAACACTGATTATCAGTAACTACACAGTGCAACTGTAACAGAGTAAACCATGATAAAGATAACACAAACTACACAACGTGTTAACACTACATGGTGTTCAAAATAAAGATAAACATAAAACTGAGATAAAAATGTGATGCAACAAAAAAGAATAAACAACTGTGGAAAGAGTATAGTGTTGTAAGATAAAAACTAGTGCGTGAAGTTGACAAACAACATTATGACAAAAAGTCTGAGCAGACTGATGAAAGGAACCTGACCGGTTTGAATGTCACATGATGTGATTTGTGTCTTCTGATTAATGCTGCTAACACACTGGCTTTAGATGACAAAGGGAAGTGGCATCTGAAGGTTTCTGGCAGGAAACTGCTTTCGAGGTCAGCGTTGAGTGTGGGATTTAGCGAGGTTTGAGGCAGAAGCGTTTTATTATCCTTCAGTTCTCACCGAGAGCTTTCGCAAACGATATCAAGGAAGGAGGTGGCATTTCGAGGCTGAAGCCTTCAAATGCTCTTTGTATTGTAAACACAGCTGTAACGCTGGCAGGAGAAAAGCCAGTGATGCTTTTCCTGTTCACTGCTGCTATATTTTACAGCACGCTTAAGCTGAAATGAATTGATGTTACTGCTGAAGCTTTTTTAGCTTAAAATTATGTAGGTTAAGCAGCAGCCATCTTTTTTTCATGCCCTGGAGGCATGTTTAAAGGGTGGGGTTAGTCATGAGGTCCCCCTCTAAGTTAGTAACTTTGAAGCACTTTGAACTAAGTGTGAGCTAAAAATCACTGGGAGGTGGGTGCTATAGACTCCCAAGTGCTCAATAACACGATACAGAAAAAGTAACGTACTGAAAAATGTTACTAGCATGCAGCAGCATTCATAAGTGTAAGTAAATAAAGGGCATTTTCCGTACTTCTTTTCCACTTAGCTAATGTCATTAGTGTCAGTCAGCAGCTGCACAATATTATCACGTGATGTAAAAAAAATAAAGCTGTTGGATCTTGGGTTGAGTGTTTGTTTGTTTTATCCAGCTGCTTTAAGCCCAGCTTTCCCACCCTGTAACTGAATCACTCATTTCCTCTTCCTGTCATATTGACTTCATTTGTTTGCTTTTAGACTGCACATCACCAACTGCTGGTATCTCCTCCTTCATAGCCTGGTTGTCCTTGACACGTTTTGTTTTTTCTCCTTCGGGTGATGAAACACATCCGCGGTTTCCACTTTTAGCAGGAATGGTTTACTTGTATATTTTGCGTTTTAAGTGTTGTGATTTGTTGGACGCTGTTTCAGGTACTAAAACGTCATCAGAGACTAACACAGGGTCGTGTCATTGTTTCCTTCATTAGAGAAGGAGAATTATTGCAGATGAGATGATACTGCACAGCCTAATGACCACCGATGCTTAATGTTGCCTTACTTGTTCATTTCTGTCTTTTAATATGTTGGTATCACATGGGCAGTTGAATTGATGAGTGTCAATACTGATTCCATCCATAATAATAAGGTTTCACAAAAGGGGCCATTTCTTTTCTGAAGCCAGTGTAGTCAACTCTCCACTTATCTTTGTATGACTGTCACCAGACTCATCAAAGAGCCACAGTCACTCCCATCCCACGGTCACTCACAGTGCTGTGGGCCCTATGTATGCCATGGGCACACCTATCCCCCCACACCACCACCATGGCAGCGAGGGTACGACAGAGAAGAAGAAGAAAGAGGACAAAGATCGAGACAAGCACGAGAAGGATAAAGATAAGGTGAGGTATCATTTAGTCACATTTCTCGTTCTCTGTAAGTAAATGTTAATGATGTGCTCAGTTGTTTTTTAACTTTTTTTTTTTTTTTCTGTCATCAAGCCCAAGAAGAAAAACACAACAGCATATCAGGTGTTCTGTAAGGAGTACAGGGTCAACATAAATGCAGAACAGCCGGGACTAGGTGAGAAAAACTTAGAAAATTTGTGAATGAAGCACTTTAAATCTAAGAGTAAGAAAATCATATAAAGTGTATGTGTTTGCATGTGTAATCTGCAGTGTTTGGCGAACTGAGTAAAAAATTGGCTGAGGTTTGGAAGGCGATGCCCGAAAAGGACAAACTGGTAAATTTGTTTGTCTTTTGCTATAATCCAGTATGGCTTACATACCTCTAAGTGCTGGTGGTGTGCTGCGTCTGTATCCTTTTTCTGTAGGTTTGGAGGCAGAAAGCTCAGTATTTGCAGCACAAACAAAACAAAGCTGAAGCCACCACGGTCAAACACAAGACGTCCAGCGAGACCAAAAGCAAAGGTTTATTTGTCTGTGAGCGTGGTGCTCTGTGTCCACTCACTGCTGGATCTTTGCTGCCGTCTGTAAGTGCCGCTTTCTCTGTAAAGTTGCAGGGACATCGACAGGAGTGGTGTCTCCAACCAGAGCACCTGGCACCATGTCCCTGTCTCCGGCTCGAGTCCCAGATGTCGATCCCATCGATGCAGCGGCTCATCTGCAGCTGCTGGGAGAGTCCCTGTCCCTGATTGGACATCGACTACAGGAAACCGAAGTGAGTTTTAAATGCACACACCTATAAAAGCGTTTATGTAGAAAATTGAATTCATTAATGTGCAGTGAAACGAGCAAGCCATGTTTTCTTGCACTAGGGGATGGTTGCTGTGTCCGGGAGTTTGTCTGTTCTTCTGGACTCTATCTTGTGTGCGCTGGGCCCGCTGACCTGTCTCACAGCACAGATACCACAGTTAAATGGATGTCCTCGAAACGTCCTGGTATCGTACCCTCAGCTTCATTTAATCCTTCACAGTACCGTCGAACGTTTCTGCTTGTTTTTTTGATAATATATGGTTTTTATCGCAGCCTGCTAACAAAGCTCTGTCTCCTTCTGTCAGTCAAATACATTGGACAACATCGCCTACATCATGCCTGGACTTTGAGGAAAATATGACCGGGAATCTGGAGGAACCAGGACCCGAAACACTTGACCAGGGAGATCCTTCTGACTTTAATTTAAGCCTCAGCTTGGCATCTGAAAAATGTGGATATTTCTAGCGTCAACGTGTTTTTAAAGTGTATTTTTTTAAGAACTTGTTTCTCTTAGTTTTCTAATTGCTGTATTTTTAAATGGAACATTTTACCCGAACACGTTAATCTTAAAAGACGTCATCTTGGTTTTACTGTTACTGTACAACTGTTTTATGAATGGATGTAGTTGTGTGTGTGTGTGTGTGTGTGTGTGTGTGTGTGTGTGTGTGTGTGTGTGTGTGTGTGTGTGTGTGTGTGTGTGCGCGCGTGCGCTTAGCTCTTCAGTGGGACAGTAATTGTGTGACAGTTCAATACATGTCTACATATTAAGCTTCTTTTTTTTCTTTTTTTTTTTTACAGAAGTGTACAGAAACATTTAAGTTCTCTGCTCATTGTTGACCTAATATATTTCACATCTGCTTAGTTGTTCTTTTATTCTGTATAAAGGACTCATACATTTAAAATTTTACTGTGTATATAACATGTGAAAACGTGATAGAATACACCTTTAGGTGTGACTTTGTTGTAGTGAAGAACTGTTCCAACAATTCACCGCCGGCTTAAACTTGAATCATGTGGCAACATTAAAATAAGATCACTTCCCAGATTCAGCTGATTTTGATTTGTTTTTCATGAGTTCTGTGTGCTCTAAGGCTGACCGTGACGGTGAGTCAGTAACTCTTTGGTGGTGGATTGTCATAAGAGTTTCTGCTGACGTCAGGGTTTTCATATACATAGACTGGCATTGTTCGCATATTTGTTGACGTGATAGCATCACACAGTTGCTGCACATCCACCCAAAGGCGCGCTATTGGATTGAGATCTGGTGATTGTGGAGGCCGTACAAAACCAGTTTGAGATGTGATGTGGTGTGGTATCCTCCTGGAAAAGGGGTGAAGTTATGGACATGGCCAGCGACAATACTGAAGTAGGCTGTCGTGCTAAGAGGTCCAAAGTGTACCAAGAAAATATCCCCCACACCATTGCAACCAGCAGCAACCTGAACTCTTAATACAAGGCAGGCTGGATCCATGCGTCCATGTTTATGCCAAAGTTTGACCCCATCGTACAAATTTCACAGTAGAAATTGAGACTCATCAGACCAGGTAGCATCCACTATTCTCCGATTGTGGTGAACTGTAGCCTCCGTTTCTTTTTCTTAACTGACAGGACTGTCACCAAGCGTGGATTTCTGCTGTAAAATCCCAGTATATCAGCTGTTTGAGACCAGGCCGTCTGGTACCAACATCCAGGCCACGTTCAAAGTCACGTAAATCACCATCTCCCATTCTGATGCTCAGTTTGAACTTCAGGAGGTTATGTCTGCATTTCTAAACGCACTGAGTATCGGTTGGTTAGATATTTGCATTAACAGCAGTTGGATTGGTGTAGCTATAAATGGCTGATCTGTCTCATCTTATGAATAAGACGTCTATGCTCCAAAAAAAAAAAAAAAGATAAAGCCATCCAGTTATTCCGAGTAAATTAACCCCCCGGTTAACAATTCGGTGCCGACATCCATCCCCTGACGTGCGGATGGTGCCATCAACACTTCCCACAACAGATGGAGCTGTGTTCACCTCTGGCGGAGTGAAGTTCAGCGTCAGAGGCAGGGCTGAGTCAGCCCGCAGGAATTAGGAAGTGTGTGTTTACGCCTGATTCGACGCTACATAGGACAGTGAGCAGGAGCAGAAATGTCAGCATCTGCTACACAGTCAGGTAGGTTTGATAAATCTTCTCGCATGTCGCGTTTCGGGGGCTGAAACCATGAAATGGGAGAGGAAAGTTAGGAGCGCGGCTCCTACACGGTCGGTTTACAAGACCCAGCAGCAGCAGCAGCAAAGGGCGCAGCTGAAGAGAAACGTTTCAAAGCTTAATCTAGCAGACAACACACACCCGGCACACAGGGTGGGCCCTGATCTCTGTAAACAACACGAAAAACAGCGGACAGCTTATACATGCCAGTCATTTTCAGCTATAAGTGAATGTAAAAACTCGGTCCCTCTAAAGGCAGCACACTTCAACGCATGAAATAAAGTGCTGCGTGTCATGAAGACGTTGTTTTCGCTCGTGTTGAACAGAGCTGAGGCTGGTGGTGCTGGGCCGGAGTGGGGCAGGGAAGAAAACTGCAGTATGCAAAATCCTCGGCCTGCAAGACTGCCAGCAGGACACAGATGATGATGCTGTCCAGGAATGCAGCAAACACAGAGGGGAGGTCGCGGGTAGACAGGTAACAATAACTGAAGACTGTGGTCCTTTAAAAGTTCACCTGCTTATTTCTAAAGCGTCTCTTTTGCGCTTTTGCAAAATTATAGCCAGATGAAAATGCAATACCATAAAATATCAGTATAAATGTTAATAAAAAACAAAATTTTTATTATCTATTAATGTGTTAATTTTGCAAACAGTTATGTATTTTATGTTTTTAGTTAACTTTATTTATAAAGTAGTCCCATTGAGGCTCATTACAAGAGAAGCCTGTTTCAGACAAAATGATCACAATTTAGTTTTAATATGTTAGTACTGCAACAATTTACCTACATTTTGCCCACCTACTGTAACTTGCCAGATGTATGTTCATAATATGATTATACACCAATCAGGTATAACATTATTACCACCTGCTTAATATTGTGTTGGTCCCATTTTTGCTGCCAAAATTAACCCTGACCCATCAAGGCACAGACTCCACTACACCCCTGAAGGTGTGTTGAGGTATCTAGCACCAAGGTGTGAAGTCAGGCTGGGCCCTCTGTCGATCATACTTGTTTGTCCAGCAAATCACACAGGTGTGGTGATTTTGAAGGCCAAGTCAGCACCTCAAACTCATTGTGCTCCTGAAACCATTCTTGAACCATTTTTGGTTAATGGCAGTGTCCACTATCCTGCACACACAGCCAACCATCCACGTGATGTACAAGAAAATGTGGCCAATCTACCTTCTTCCATTGCTCCATAGTCCAGTCCAGTGTACATTGTTGAAGCTTTCGGTGGTGGCCAGGAGTCAGCATGGACACCCTGACTGGTCTGCAGCTATAGAGCCTCATACACAACAAACTGTGATGCTGTGTGTTCTGACACCTTTTTATCAGAACCAGCAGGAACTTTTTCAGCAGTTTGAGCTACAGTAGTTTGTCTGTCTGTCTCGGACATTTAGCAATCACAGTTTTGTCCATGTTAAACTTGCTCAAATCCTTACATTTGCCCGATTTCCTCGTTCTAACACATCAACTCTGAGGACAAAATGTTCACTTGCATCCTAATATAGCCCACCCACTAAAAGGTGCCATGATCACGTCACCTGTCAGTGGTTAAACTCTCATGCCCGATCTGTTTACATCTACATGCTAAAGTCAAGGAGCAGCATGTTTGCCTTCAACCTGCCATTGAGTGCAGATGTAAATTAGCCTGTGTGGCATATTTACATGAAGAATTTAAGGGCTCACGTTAATATATATGAATTGTCCCTTTGAAATAAACATATATGTTTTTAAAAAAAAACATTTATTTGCAAAATTTTTATTCATGATATTGAGGATCTATTTCTGGTTGTTTTGGTGACACCTGTAGCTACAATAACAGAAACATGTTTGCCTGAAAGAAAGCATATAAAGTCTCTCTCCTTGACGCCTTGCTGCTGCTGAATTGTGCCGATGGTAGATGTGCTCTGAATTTTGTCCAGTGTCATTTCCTGTAAACGCCCTCTTGCATGTCGACGTCACTGAATCCTCTCATCTGAACTGCAAGCTGAAGTACTCAGATGCAACAAACGAGCACGAGTGCATTTAAAAGCCAGTGTGACGTATTTGAGTTTCTTACCCCACAGGAAAAAAGAAATGTGTGCTTAACCAACCAGCCACATTTAAATGATTAACAAAACCCACAGAATTAAACATGACTGGGTTTCCAAATTTTGCAAAGAAAATAAGCACATTCTCTGCTGTGAGGGCGCATCTGCTCGAGGCTTTGGTTTACAGCGCTCGCACCAGCCAAAATAAACTGGGCCAACAGACCTGGGTTTGTTTTAACGCGTCACTTGTAAAAGCATTGCCTGGTTATATGCAATCTATGGTGTGAAATCTCGATTCACACTGATGCTAAATATATTCATCACTTTGCAGCTGTTGCTCTCATGTGGGCAACTATATATAAAAAAAAACAAACAAATGTGGTTAATAGGCTTGCCACAACAAACACCTGCGTCTGCTGGGTGGTCAATGCAGTTAAATTGATTTTACAGCCTCCAAGGAAGGCTAGGTGGACAATACTACTGTGAACTGCTTCTAATATAAGCAAACAAGGCAAGTTACATTTATTAGTGTGAATGAACTGCTGACAATAGACAAGGACAGGAGGATGAAGGGGAGGGAGAGTATGATTTTATATACATAGGCTGTATATAAAAGATGGATGTAGCCACTGTGGTTGTGAGCCACAATTTTTAATGCTAATATTTTAACATTAGGATTTAGCTTCCACCAAGATTTTTTTTTTTCTCTCGAGTCAGAAATGACCGCATTAGGTCAAGATTGTGAATTTCTATATCATCAGCTAATGCTAACAAGCTTGCCTGGCAACCCTGCATCTGTAATCTGTATGAGCAAACCACGATACCAGCTAACGACTTGTAATAGACTAATAAAATACTCAAATTGGAGCGCAGACTTCTTGGACGGGCTGTGCCACACAGAAAGCTATGCTATTTGTTAGGTAAGCCATTAAAAATGGGCCAAAGGGCCACAAACAAGAACTCAGATTTAGCAGAGGTGAGGTTGAGCCTTAAAACATTCCAAATAGGTGGATTTTAAAAACATTCTTTACTCATACAATTGTTATAAGGATGTAAATAAATGATTGAGACCATGTTGTGGCTGTAAATGTCTAAGTTGAGTTTTTTAACAGCAGAAGATTGGCTCACTTTTGGAGCTAGCCTCAAGTAGTAATTCGAATTAGTTATGTTTGAGCCGAGATTTATTCCTTGGTTCCATAGCTTTCACTTGTAACAGATTTATCCATAAATCTGTGTTAAACTGGCTTCTGCAATTCAAATTCTGACATCAAAGAACAAGTTAAAGGTCAAAGGCAAAGCTAGCTAGCAAACTGTAGGGTGTAGTAACTTTCAGTGCATCAGCAGAACCACTGACGCTAATGTGTAGTGGATTCTGTAAGCTGTAATATTAGGGCTTGTTATTGATTTAGTGCATTATTAAGACAACTGTATGTCCTGAACACATATATAAATAAAAAGGTATCTCAACAATGCAGTCCAACATCAAAAATGTTCAGTAAATCTCTGACTTAACTGACTTTAATCCTTCTAGAAGTGTAAATATCCATGATTTTTGGAGTTAGTTCAGTTCAAGAATAACAAAGTAAAACAAATCTTTGTAAATAACAGATGTTTTTTTAAACAGGTGCATTGTAAATGATTGTAATTGCTTTTTCTTTATGCTTCTGTCACCTCTCTGCAGGTGGTGATAGTCTCCAGTCCAGCCTGGCACGGTTCAGCTTGCAACTCAGAGGAAAGAAGAAAGTACATTTCCTCCTTCATCACCTCATCCAGCCCTGGGCCACATGCTTTTCTGCTCTGTGTCCCAGCAAACCAGCCGGCTGATGATGAGGCCAAGGCACTGGATGTCCTGAAGAAGCTCTTTGGTTCCTCTGCTGTTAGCAGAAATACCATCATACTCTTCACCCACACAGATGTGCTGGATGAGGATGAGCAGCTGGAAGAATACCTCGTCACATGGCGGAAGGACCTAATGGAGCTGGTGGAGAGATGCGGAGAGCGCTACCACACCCTGGAAGCCCGCAGTGGAGAAAAAGATGGAAAGACAGCGTTGGAGGAGCTGCTGGAGAAAGTCGAGCAGGCAGTCATGGAGAGTGGGGGTTTACACTTTAGCTGCCCTCTGTACCAGGAGGCTGAGGAAAGGGTGAGAGAGAGGCAGGCGGAGATAGTGAGACAGAGGAGAAGTGAGGAGCTGAATGACCAGGGGTCTCCCGCAGACTCCAAACCGGAGGAAAACGTGAATGAGGAAGAACTGGAAGAGGTCCGGGAAGAAGCAGAGAGGAGCGTAGGTGACCTGAATGTGGATGTAGATAGCATTTTTCCCTCTACTAATGTTTCACCTTCCTCCTCTGCTCCCTCTTTCCTCGGGGGCTTGTGGGAAAAGTTGGCAGGGTGGATTAGGTGGCTGTCCAGTCTGGTGAGAAGGGAGTCTCTGCTGGGGTCCCTGGTCGGCCTGTTCGTGGGAGGGACGTACGGAGGTATGGTTGGAGCCACTGTGGGGTCTGTGGCTACTGAAGTGGGGCGAAGAAAAACAGAGAAAACTAAATGAGAAAAAATATCATATTTAAGTTGCACCTTAAAGTCACCGTACTGTGCTCTGCAAACCACTGTATTACTGGGCAATGGGCTTACCCACTAACACTTGTCAAAATAGCAATTTTTCCCTGATTTATAAATAATGCTTTACAGATCAGTTTTAACCAGTAAATAAGGACAATTTAGAGTTTGCTAGATTTGAAAACTCCTTTGGCTTGGTATGTATTGTTCTTGAGTGTAACTGCCGCTGTCTCTATTGCTAGCTTACTAATTCATATTGTTGGCATGACTCAGGTCTTTGCCTCGTTCTATTGTATTAAAATAAACAAAGACACCATCTAGTCTATAAACATACTGTAAACAAACCGACGAGTGGTAGGGAAACTCGAAAAAGTGCGACGCAAACCAGAAACGGACACTATTTACCTTCAAAGTTTAACTTATGTGCCAAATAAGGAACAACTTTTTCTTAGCAAGTAGTTGGCAGAAGTGTTGCCTAACAGACCATCTGAGATGTCCTGATGAATGCAGCTTGGTTTTTTTTGTTTTTTTTGACATTGGCAAATAGTTTGGGAATAGTTTGAAAACATAAAAATCAATAAGTTTAAAGAAGTTAAAGCTTTGCAAAGATGACATAGAGTGCATAGTTAGCGGATAGCTTCGCACTAGCGCTTCAAAGTAACTGCATCTAAACCTATTACTATGAATATTTTGAATATCCCTTTAACCTTACTATAAAAAGGATATTATACAACAGATAACCCGGCGAGCAGCCTGTCCTTATGAGTGGACTATTACTGATCTCTAAAGAAATTATTTATCAATGATTAACAACTCCTGAACCTGTCTTATGCTTTTTAGAGAGGGCACAGTGAAGACTTGAAACACTTTTGTTAGGAGGCAATACCAAGAAGAATCCACAAGGTGGTGACATTGACCTTTATATAGAAGTTTGAAGTTTTTTGAGGCGAACTGAAAAATAATCATTTACTGCCTACCGAGCAAATAAAAGCTGCTGTTTTAAGTACACTCCAGTGTGATTTATTTTATTTATTTTTTTTAACTTTGACGTCTTTGAATCTGAAGTGACTCTTCTTTACAGGGACGATTACGCTGTGGTTACTTTTCTGTAAACATGTGTTCTCTTGAGATGCTTTTCCACAATGGCTTCGACCATGCTAAAGAGTAAAATGAATGGCTATAGATAGCTGTGGTGTGAGGAACAAAAGCCCAGGGTTCACGCTGGAGCAGACTCTCTCAGCAGCACACAATGGCAGGTTATTGCTTTGACACGGCAGTAATTGACACTCTTGTTTAAACCGTCAGTCATGGCCCATCCTTACGTCTCTCTCTTGTTCGCTGTTGCCTCTTGGTCTCTCTAAGCTGCCGGTGGCTCTGCCTCAGGAGCAGCTAGGCGTTTCCGAATGTGGGTGGTCCGGCCAGGGTGGGAGGGAGAGAGCAAGGCAGGGAGAAAAACGGAGAGAGAGAGAGAGAGAGAGAATTAGCCCAGCTCTCATGTTTCCCAAAAAGAGAGGAGAGGGAGGGAAGGACACGAGAAAGAGAGCGCGAGTGAGAAGCAGTGAGAGAGGAAGAGAGAGAGAGAGCAGGAGTCAAAGGGAGAGAACAAGCTCTGGGACTACATCTGCCTTCCAGATGTGGCCTCCTCTTGTCTGAAACGGGGAGAAAAAAAAGGTTTTAAAAGTACAGGAAAATTAGTGCTAAACAGTTTTTTATTGTTAGGGATTACACATACAGTACAGACTACAGCATACAGCACCAGCTCACCAGGATATGCTTCTTTTCCCCCTGCTTTATGAAACTGCACACTAGACTCCTTCAAGTTAATGTATATGAAAGAACACCTGTCCAAATATTATTCAGTCTTAGTGGATACACACCACGGATAAGGCAGAGAGCGCGGAGATGGAGTTGGAAGTCTGGAGAAAAATGAATGAGAATTTTCTGGGAGTGTAATTGTTATCATTGTTGTTATTATTTTTTTTTTCAGAAGGATGTGGGATACATAAGTATCTCAGCTCAGTAGCAGTAACCAAGAGCAGTTCTGTAGTTTGTGACGGCTGCCAGTATTAACTGTGGAGAATGAGACCTCACTGGGACAGAGAGAGGGGAGCTGATTTGTGCCTGTTTGAATAAGCAAAAGCCCCCAAAGAACGAACAAAACGTGAGGGGAATCAGCAGCGAGCCATCATTAACTCACAGGCGGTAACTTCTCTGCGCCTCTCCCTCACGGCAAAAATGTTGCTGCGAGGGCCCTGCGGTCCCCCGTCGGATCGCGTCGGGTGGTGGTAATGGTGGTGGTGGTGGGGGAGGGCAGTCCGCTGTGAGAACATGGACGCCCGCAATATTTTTTTGTTATCATCGCGCCCCATGGCCTGGAAAAAGACAGCAAACCAAAGGAAAATAAACAAGATGACACACTCTTTCCCCTCACAGCACAAGGCCGTCCTTCTTTTTCTTTCTTTTTTTTTTTTTTTAATACAAGAAC
>VURO01019250.1:6362-36033 GCA_015108175.1 Pelvicachromis taeniatus
TATCTAAAAAAAAAAAAAAAAAAAAAAGAAAGAAAAGAGAACAAAAAAAAAAAAGGAAAAAAAATCAAGTACAAAGACGAGAAAGAGTTTCATCATTTAGGACTTTGTAAAAGGAGCTGTGAAATATTCTCTCACACCACCCACCACCACACAGACGCTTCTACTGTCTGACCCCGACATATTGCTGTGACACAGTAAGCCTCAACAGCAAGAGAAGAAATCCCATGGTGTTATGTGGAAAAAAAGACACAACCTTTTTAAGATGAAGAAAGAAACAAGATAGAACACCGACCACCACACAAATCATATTCAGTAGAGTTCACACAATACCGAGGAAGTGGGTCGTATGAGGAGGAGGGGAGGGGGGGGGGATGGAAGAAGTTTCACAACATCACACACAACAGACACAATGCAGAGAACATCCCACTGTCTTTTATAGAGTGCTAGAGGACCACACAACAACATTAAGACGATGAAATGCCGATTGCACTAGTTAACCTGTGTCATGGTACCCTAACACTCTACTCAACACTGCGTTTAACCCTGACCCGCTGGGGAGGGGGGAGAGGGTTGAGAGGTAGAGGTGAGTGTAGCAGCACTTAGGTTGGCCATTCAGTGTTAGCTCACAATCAAATATCACATTGAAGGATTGGAAGTTTTTGCTTGATTGTTAAAAAGAGTTCAAATTGGTTACAAAAAAAGAAAGAAAAAAAATCAGGCTGTCTGTAGATCTGTTTGAGAGACAGACAGCTGGGGGACAGACAGACAGGGGATTTTGGTCAAAACTGAGAGAGAGGAAGCTGAGGAGTGAATCCGCATCAACCCGATACTCAGTTCTGTTTCTGCCACTAGATGGCCCAGTGTTCTCCATAATCGGAGCGCTGACCATGGCACTGGATCACACCAAGCAGAATTGTGAGGAAGGGCATGTATCGGTTACTGCTGCGGGGACACCCACGTAGGCGGTGATCCCATGAGTTAAGAGATGGATTAAAAAATTATTTATTTATTTATTTTTTTTGTCTTTTTTCTTTAGAATTAGGGTGAAATAGACGTTTAGGTGATTTCTCCCCAGGTCCTGTCTTACCTGACGTTCCAGCCACAGTAGTGCACCAGGTAGAGCACCTCTCCCCCCTCCACGTCTGCCTCTTTCACAGTGGCCTCGTACGTCTTCAGATTTCGGCCTCGCCCATACCTCACCTGCACCTTCATCCCCGGGGGGTAACACTCAAACTCCTCCCCTTCCTCCCCCTCCTGACTGCTGTCATCCCTGCAAGAAAAACAGTTCAGCACTTCCTGGCCCTAGGCTATAACACCACAAAAACCACCACCCTCACCCATCCATCCCCATCTCGCTGCCTGCTGCTATAACAAGCCTGGTTTCTAGTGTATTTGCTCCACCCTTGCCTTTCCCTGTCCCATTACAACACTACACCTTCACCTGCACAGAAACATAAGCTGCCTTAGCTCTAGTCCAGCTGCATCATTAATAGAAAAGCCAGTCAAAGAACAGTACATGAAGTGTTTCAGCAAAAACAAAACAAAACACATCATTCTTTATTCTTTCATAATAGAAATTAATGATGATAAGAAATCACACTACTGTTATGCTGTCTAACCCCACACACAACACACACACAGGGGATTCTCACTCAACCTCGTACACACGCTGTAAAGAAACAAAGCAGCCACAAGAAGGAGCTAGAGGGAAACAATCAGGAGGGGTGTTGCAGGGGTGTCAGTAAGTGTTTTAGGTGCCAGGGGGCCTCGTGGGGCGGGGTAAGCACAGCAAAGCGCAACGGGACAGACAGCGCAGCAACTTTAAGCGAGGCTACAGCACTGAGAGGTAGCAGGGCTGCGAGGTCCTGCTTCTAGTTGGCCTGCTGCGACACACAACAGCTACAGCACAGCACGCCTCACAGTCCCTCCCAAAGCTAGGTCCTCCGAGAGTGGCAACAGGCTCATTTCCAGGAGTCGACTGATTTTTAAAAACTTTCCCACCCCCGATTGGAAAATAAATAAATAAATAAATAAATAAACAATTGCACTGCAACAAGTAGCCAACTGACAGAAAATCATCTGCAACCGTAAAATTAATTCTTTAAAATGACAGTAAATGGTCCTGGGTTTTTGTAAAATGTGCTGATTTTCCTGGTGTCACATATAATAAATTCAATACTTTTCTACTGTGCACCGTGTTGACATAATGGAAGTCTCCAGAAACTTGTGATGAGCATTTTTATTTAAACATATCGCCTAGATTAAGACTCAGCTTGCTCAAAATGACACAATCCAACTGCAGTACTAATCATTATGAATAAAAGCCAAAAAGGTCAACAGTCCAATGTGAACTTTTCAGCAAAGCTGTTGAAAAGGCTTCATCATAAATAACTCATCGATGTCTCCTACTAATGCATAGCTCACAGTAAGCTAGTTTTCAGTGGCTACACGCCGTCTGTGCTGATGCTGGAATGAAAATGTGACCCTCAGACAACACCGGTCTGATCCAGATTACAGCCTGTAAACATCAAATAGGTTGGATATGATCAGAAAAGCTCACATCAGATCAGTCTGTGGCTTGTCCACTGAGTGGATCTGCAAACTCTCACACTCCCCTCGTAATCTGCAAGGACGCTGATCCCGACAAAGCCGAAGGATCAAGGAGACTTCTGACTGTCATAGAGGTCACAAGTGGTCTTCTGTCAGCAGGTACCTGTTTGCCACGGTTGGTATCAACTACAGATAACCTCCTCATAACGTGCAGGAATTTTGCAGTCCTTCAGTCAGACACAGAGACTGCAGTAAACCAAGAACCTGTTTTCTAGCTTTCAGCAGTCCAAACATCGTTGCAACTGTACAACTGTCACCGTGGAGGCTGAACAAACAGGTCTGAGCTGGACAGACGCCGCTAATCACAGGAAGCAACAGGGAAAACGCAACTGCTGAGGCCAAACTGTACAACAATCCATTTACCAACACTCAAGAGTTTTCCTCTAAAAGTATCTGAAGCACTGTATATACAAAGATATAGACATATCTTACAACTGGAGGGTTAATGCATCTGTGACAACATTCACACACATGGAACATTTAAATAAAGCTGAACACTGAAAGCCAAAAAGATGAGAGAAAAGACAGGAAGAGGGCAGCAGAGAGAGAGATATCAGGAAAGGGCAGGAATCAAGAAGAGCACAGCCATGTTGTGCACTGAGTGAGAGAGGCTCGGCATGGTCAAACAATCCCAGCGAGCGAGAGACAGTGAGAGACAGAGAGGGAGAGAGAAAGCACAGCATGACATGCCAGGTGAAAGGTAGCTGTCAGGCTTTGGTGCTCTAAGATGTCTCTGCCAGCCGATGTCGACTAAGCAACAAGGAGTAATAATAGCACAAAGGGCAGTGGATAAGAGCTTAGTTAGAGGAGAGAGAGAGGAGAGCGCTCCTCTGTCTGGTTAGCAGGTAAGAGTATACGGCGTATTAGTACTGTTAAGGTCAGAAGGATCACTGCTCCTCATCGAATAATGGTGTTCTAGCATCGTGCTGCCACCGAGGAAAGCAAATACCTCGAGTCCTTCTGCATTCTTATTTTGTTTTGACATGGAATAGTTTTACCATGCAGGAGCTCATGTTTGTGTCCTGATCATACGTCTTGTTTTTTTTAAACAACTGTGGTGGAGGGAGCATCCCTTCAGTGAACCTACCCAGAGTTGTCCTTGCTCTCCTGCTCCTCATCATGCTCCTCCTTCAAGTCGACGGCTTGCGTCGACGAGCCCTCATCCGCGTCGGCTTTGTGTGGACCGTCCTCTTCTTCGTCATCGCCATCGTTTCCGCCCTCTTTCCCCTCGGTTTCTGATGTTTCGCATTCCGTTTTACTCGTGGTCGAATCAGGTTTCTCGTCCTGTGAGAGAAGGACGCTTTATTATGAGAAACACGGGAGGTGTGTCGATATTCATCTAAAATAGCAGACAGCACTCGGGATAATGCACCTTGCAGATGATGGGCTGTGTGCTGCAAGGTTCTCCGTCCACCTGGGCTTTCTGCTCTTCAGGGACTGATGACGTAGGAGCCGTTTTCCCTGCCTCCCCCTCAGGTTTCACCTCCCCCTTGATCCCCTGCTTCAAAGGGAGGTCCATTTTGAATGTGATGGCAGTGGAGGTGCAGTATTCCTCAAATCCGTACAAGTACCTGCATGATGAGACATTCAACACGTCCAATAAGATTTTCCAAAGTTTAATCTTACTGCACACCTGCGCCGCTCAGAATCACACAAAGATGAAAAGTAAGTCGATTGGAGGATTTTGCATTTTGAAAGCTTTCGAGCTGCGGCGGCAGCATCCGTACATACTTGCGGTAAGCACATTTGACGTTGTAGCCAGCAGCTGAGTTAAGCACGGGGATTCCCAAATCCTGATAGACTTGCTTCCAAACAGAGCCGCTCTCAATCTGCTCAACGAGGGAGACAGACGAAGACAACATTCAGAGAGAGACGACACCAAACGAAACAAGAACAACCGAAATCAAACTGCTCTCAGGGGGCGGGTAGTATCACTCACATTGTCAAAACCTCCCAGTTTGTGCACCAGCCTGTAGAGCTTGAACAGGTTGAGGTTTCTGTAGCCCAGAACCGGCCTCTTGTTAATGGGAGTTCCTAAAGAGGAGAAACAGAAGGCACAGGTGGATGTGGTAAGAAAGGCAACACAGCGTGTTTGTCTGCTGGAAATAAATTATGATTTTATTTTAATACAAATAAAAAACCCCAAAACAAAACAAAAAATTAGAACCAAAATGAGAGAAAATATGATCCACAATGCAGAAATTTTTCATATATGGCAGCACAGAGTACTGAAAGTCTTACTTAATTAGTATTACAGTGTAATTAGAAGGTGGAGCACATTTTAACCCTTTGCTTTACGGTTTAAGCCAATCATATATTTTACTGATGAATAATTGTACTGTAATAAAAAAAAAAATCCTGTTTAAGTATAAATGACTTAAAATAGATATAGATAGATAGATTCAGATAGTGTAGTGATTAAAACTACACTGTAGATTCTGAGAGGGAGATAAACAAACGTTTGTCTTATTTTGTGTTTAGCTCTTTTCGAACACAAATCCAATCCACAGTGCTGTACAGTAAATACGTTAAAAACAATAGAATAAAACAAAGCAGCAAATAAATGGATGGATAAAATAAAAAATAAAACACATAATACACAAACATCAAAACAGCCCAATAATAAAACAAAATAAAACAGCATAGAATCAACTAAAACAACTAAACTAAAAAATAAAACCAACATATCAAACGGTGTCAAAGGACTGGGTGAAGAGATGGGTTTTCAAAGACAAAAAAAAACTTCACAACTCGTTTCGCAAATGAATAGAAACGTTAAAAACATCACACTCGTCCCTGCCCTGCTCTCACCTCTGTCTTCCATGAACTTGTAGAGCTGCTGGAGAAAGTTCTCCCTCTCCTCCGGGAACGGCTCCACCTCCTCCTGCAGACAGGAAACAAGACAGTTTGGCATCGGTTTTTTGTGTGTTTTGGGGGTTTTTTTTGGTTTTAAATCTGAGAAGTTATGGGATGAGGATAAGTGTGCTCTGCTGCCTCTACCTCCTCCTCTTCACCGCTCGCATCCTCCTCCTGCTCCTCCTCTTCGTCGTCGTCATCCTCTTCGCTGCTGGAGCTTTCTTCTTTCACTTCTGTCTTCCAGATGCTGGGCACGACCAGCTGCCTCTGGAACTCCAGGGCTGCGTCCAGCGCTGTCAAACACGAAGAAGGAGCGTATTAATCGAAACTCGTAAGCGCTTCTTGGAGGTGTGCGTGCATTGGTGCATGCTCAAAAGACACACTAATACCTTTATAAATGTGTTCTACACTATATCTAACAGTAATAATAATACGTCTACATAAAAGTTACAGTATAAAAAAGACCAAGAATTATGAAAGCGTGAAAACTTGTCAGTGTTTGCGGTGACGCACAGCAGCTGAGGCATCCAGCCACAGTGTCACAGGTGGGTTTAAGCAGCATCTAACCACCTCGGCAGATGCTTGTTTTACGCTTTTGTAATGCGGAAAATATCACAGTTGTGAGTCAACCACCTGTGAATATCAAGACGGGGATAATACAAAAGCTCTTTGCTAAGCGCAATTACGAGAGTACGAGCTCAGTGGTGGAAAGAAATGTAAATAAACTGAAAAATAATGTGGCACTTTTATAAAAAGTCTGGTGCGGACTTTAAAAATAGACTGCAGAGTGACAGGAGCGTTCTCTCAAGAACAAAAACAAAACTTCTCTGGTCTTCCACTCTGCGAGTGTTTTCTGCCAAGTGTGTCAGCGTACAGACCGGTCCGCAGACTGCTGATAAAAGGTACGCTCTACTGTGCACCACTTCTGTAGCACCGACTTCAAACTCACCGGGTTTGAGGCTCGCATCAGCTTTCGGAGGGCAGCTGCTGTCGAACTCACGGACGTCCTTCTGTAGCACCATGTAACTGCAAAAAATAAATAAAAATACAGCAACTCTGATTAGAAGGTGCACAGAAAGTTTGGAGTAGAAATGCTGCAAAAAGAAAAAAGAAAAAAAAGAAATGTTTTCCTAAAACAACAAAGTCCAAAGCAGCTCAGAGCTCTTCCGTATAGTTTTATTATTTAAAACAACCTTGCAGCCGTGCGCCAATCAAAGCCTCCAAAAACCTGAGCGGTCACAGACTACTTTCTTACAGCATCCCTAAAGCAGCTGGGCACAGTCAGATGCTGGCGATTTGGCAGACAGACGGATCAGTGGAGCTTTTAAGCTGAAAGCAGTCAGAGGTTTGGCTGGTGAGCAATGTGAGGCGATTTGCTGTGGTATCTGTAGGCAGCTGAGCAGATCCAATGACTAGATTTGTCATGGAGTGAAATTTTAAAGAAACAAGTGTATTAAAAGCCAAACGACCTCACACTGAGAAAACTGCTCGGTTTCCTGGCGTTTTCCTTAGATAATCACTATAAACACTGCACTGACAATGACACCCGTCTGTAACTCGGAGCAGCCACGTGCAGGTTTGTTTAGCTGAGGTTAAAAACCCCTTTTGTCTTTTTCTGTTGTGGATCCAAAAGCACAGGCAAGTTTGCAAACTGGCTAATCGAGGAAAGAAAGTGGAAACAGAAAAGACTCGTCAGATCTGGTTGCTGTAGTAACAGTGAAAACAGAAAAACCACTTCCTGACTACTCCCGCCTCACCCCTGGATCTGACCTTCCTTTCCCTCAAAATATGTTTTCCAAGCCATTGTTTTGTTTTTTTTGAAAGCCATGTTCAATGGTTATTAGTAACAATACGCAACTCTCCTGGGGAAGGCGAACACACTGACCCTGGGCGCTGTGTGGGAGAGGTCACATGACCTATGGATGTAAACCGCTTCTTCAAAAAACAAACCACACCAGGAGCAGAAAGTTAGAATAACTGTCTGATAATAGCTGAGAAGCAGTCGTCAGAAAAGATAAAAAGTAAAATAATATACACAATGACAAGTGTGTGCAGAAGAATGGAAAGGCACTTGAAAGCAGTAGAAGCACAAAAAGGGCTAAAGAAAATCACGCAGCACTGCAGCGACAGAGAGGATGCACACTCAGCAATCAAATGTGCTTCAAATGTGATTTCTTATGTCTCTGTACTACACTCTAAAAATGCCATGCGCATCAATAATGATACACATGTTGGAATTTTTGCTCCATGCAAAGGTTGAGAGCAAACCGATTGGAGGAGGAAACAAACTGAAAAACCTCATTACAATGATATAGATTTTCCTCCTTTCGTTTGCTGTTTCTTGCAATCTCACCTGGACGCACAGTAGCGCTTTGAGTGACTTAAATCAAATAGCTGCAGAGCAGAAAGAAAAAGTACTCCAATGTAATTCCACTTGCAAACAAAAAAAACGCAGGTTTTTCGCAGGTTGCCCTCGGTCAGAGAGGAAATACTTCACAGGCGTACAACTTCCAGCTCATCTCCGATTTATCATTCTTTATCTTATCCCTTTCATCAGCTCTACCCTTAACCGAGTGATAAGACTTCCTGTGCTGCAAATTTGTCTTCAGCCGCAGATTAAGGAGGTCACACCGGCGACTCGCTCAAGATTCCTTTTGAAGCAAAGGTATTTAGTCATTGCGGGAATTCAAACAGACAGGAAAGAAGTCTTTGGAGCAGGCGAACAAGCACCAGATTAATTTATGCTGAGTGTGGGCTATGTTTCTACCCACATGAAGAAAGGCTGCAGTAACACAACCACTAGCTGAGAACACACTCTTGACAGGACTTATTTCTTTCTTTACCACAGACAAAACAATCCGGCTGTGTGGTTCCACGCCGAGGGCAGGCTGCAGGGAAGCCACACTACCTCTCCTCACCAGCAACTCACAGCCTCAGGACAAATAAAATAACAATAGTCGATGCAGCTGAGGAAGGCTGGGCGCTTGAAGCCTATATGAGCCTATATTCCTCTAATCAATGGAGATTTGAATTCATTCACTAAACACGCACAAAATTAATTAGTAAAGAAATACAAATGTTATCTGACAGAGCCACAATGGCGATACTTTACATTAGTATTAAATTGTTAGTGTGCAAATTGACTTACAAACAAAAGTTAATCATGAACATCTTATATAGACGATCAAGGGCCAGTGCAAAGCATCTGCATGCCACAGCTTTACTACCTCTTAGTTTTGTGGCCAACAAGCGGTCTGAGTTTTTGCGAGCTGCCCTCTGTCTCACTTTTCATTGATTGCATCATAAATTATGCCGGATAAGCTACTAATAATGATTAGTGCAGAAGCAGCTTAACACAACAGAATGTAAAAGTGGCTTTGGGCAAATTATTAATGACTCACAATTTTCCATCCTTGAATGAGCGCACAAAGATGTTGTCCTTCTTCACGGTCATGTCTTCGTGGCAGTCGGGGGAGATGACCTTGTTGCACAGAAACAAGAGAAAGTCAGTATAGGTCACATGAGGCGGTGCTGAGGCAATAAAGAGACGAAGGATAGGGGAGGGGAGGGGTGGATCAGAGAATGACTTAATGACTAAAGTGGTTTCAGCAAAAGGCCACATTGATTGATTACAAAATGTGCTGCCTATGATACAAAATCAAACTAGCAGGAGAGATGAAGCGCGAGAGATGAAGAGGGGTGGGCACCCGCCAGCATCATTAGCAGCTGGAGCTGAGGAGGGGGAGGAGGACTAAAGTGAGAGCTGCTACTCCTGCCGGGGTCCAACCCAGAGGAGGCAGCGCATTTCCAGCAGGCCTGCGCACACTCGGGCTCACGGGGTTGGATGCTTTCACTTCAGGACCATGACTCACGCCTGCTGTGTGATTTCGAGCTCTGTCACATACGCTCACACGTGCATGCTCATGTCTTATAACTTTTACATAACAAGGCCACTCAAAAGAACCCCTGTCTGTCACAGCCGTGCATCATCTGTTGCACGAGACAGCTGCCAGTGTACCTACTCCACCCCTCTGCCATACGGTCGCAGTGTAAACAATGACAGGCTACTGTGCAGTGTACTTCTCTCAACTGTCACAAGGAGGCAGCATGGAGCTCAGTTAGCAGCAAGCCAAGAACAACAAATCCTGGAGGCGGGGCCCCTGCTGACTACACAGTAAAAGGGACAGCTTTCCCCACCCTCTCCTATTCTCCCAGTTCTACTTGTAACACTTACACAAACAAACAAGGCCTGTCACTATTTCATTGTGCGCTAACGGTGACTGAGAGTTACGGCTGGGTGGATGGAAATGGATAGGCAAAGACCGAAGACATCAAACTGATGTCTGTCTGACATTTTGCACACATCAGGGAAAACAAGTCGTTTTTTTTCCTTCTACAAAATAAGAATCAAGCTCTTTTTCGTTCTTCAAGTCAGAACGTGAAGTCTGTCTGGCAATGAAATGTTATTACACGCATATTACAGCATTTGATGGAAGGCAAATTCTAGCACAATAACATAATCCTGCTGAGTGCTGAGGTTACATAAGCAGGCGTTTTGATGAAACAGCATAATGCCGTGACTTCACTGGAAGCCCGGCAGCAGCAGCAGCAGCCCCCGTTCCTCCACAGCGATGCTGCAGAGAGCAGCAAAGGAAGGAAAGCTTATCAGCTCACCAGAGCAGGATACCACGTAGTCTTCTTTTTGTCCCCGGTGGGAACCCCTTCCACGCAGACCACCTTGCCGAACAGGTCTTCATTCTGCCGCTGATCGCTCTCCTCCTCTTCACTGGAGGATGAGGACAACTCCTCCTCTTGACTGTGGGAGGAAGGGAGAGTTTGCTCGATGAACTTCACTATAGAACTGAAAGGCGAGCATTCATATATTACACCATTTACACTGTTTTACCTTCATTACACAAATTCAAGTAATACCACGTGAAAGCTGCTGCTGATTTTAAAAGCCACTTAGCAAAAATGCCAAACATTCCTAAGTAAAAGAATCTGATTGTGAGTATTTGCTGCTTTTCTCTGTGTTATGTAATATAATAATGGGGAAGCATGAATGGTCATATTCAGTTTATACTTCAGATAAAGAAAACTTCATGTCTTAATAAAAAATTTAAAAAAAAAGGGGGGGGGGGGGGGGGCGCAGATGATTTCTGATAACCAAGTCATCATTTAACTGCTCCTCAGATTAAAAACAACACCTCCACCAGTCTCCACCTAACCATCCATCATTGTCGTATCATCATGTAGCACAGTGAGACATAAGGTTGCCGCTGCTGATGAGCTCACTCATTAGGATCGGTGGGTAAAAAGGAGCTGGCTCGCTGTGTGCCGTCTGACAGTCTTCCTGATGCTCGGGCAGAGCCCTGACAGATAGCCTCGTCCGTGAGTGATCATGCAAGCAGCACCGAGGGGCAAACAGACCCTGCTTTTCTCTTTTTATGGCTCACGGGGCTAGCTGAGCACAGCTCTATGTACATATACACACACACACGCAGCATTTGGCACGACTCAAGAGCAGTAAATCAGCCAGGCTGCTACTATTACAACAACAAGAACAACAACTAAGCTGTGAATCAAAGTCACAAAGAAAACACTAACTCTTCAATGAGGCACAGACTATTATTCATTTAGGAGTTTTCTGCACTTGTAAAGACTGATGTTGCAGGGACTGCTTTACAGTTGTCGCTGCTTTTAAAGGCAGCTATTTAAATAAACACATTCTGAGATACACTTGCTTTTATTTCCTGTTGGATGAGACGACTGATGGTACTTTTAAATACGAAGGTGCCACCAAACAACATGGATCACAGCTCTCCTAATGCTCCTTAAAAAATAAAATAAAATCAGCCTTAAAACCTAAAAATATAATTAATTAACAGCTTGTCTATTTCTTGGCATGGTCAGTGACTCCTTACAGTCTCTGCTGGTCGTCTGGCAAACTCACAGCTACATAAAGATATAATTGCTGTGCCAATGGCCAGAAACAGACTACTTATTTCCTCTGTTTCCTGTGTTTATGTTAATGCATATTTCTCTTCTCATTTAACTCAGAAGGACAAACTAGCATGTTTTCCAAAAAGTCAAACTATAAACGCCCCACCAACAATTTAAAAGCAGGCCTTGTGACTGCTATCTTTACTGCACAGCCAATCCCTGCAGTTCAAAAGCTGAAACACTATTAGTGCACACTAAAGAAACAAAAGGTCTGAGGTGCTAATGTGCAGCTGGGACTGCTCCGAGTCAATATTGCATCAATGCTTAGAGTAATATTGACTTCTCCGGGCGCCATTAGCAAGACAATAAGATTATCTAGCCAAGTGTCCTCTTTATACCAGCGAGGAGCTACGAATATACCCAGCACCAAAAAAAAAAAAGAAAAAAAAAGAAAGAAGAAGAAGAAGAAAAAAAAAAGAAAGACTCTCAGCAGTTCCTACTCCCCTGATGAAAACTGTGCCGTCTCCCAGGAGCAGGGACATCAGAGCATAAAACACTCACTGCAACATTTGAGTCAAAGCAGGAAAAATGAAATAAATAAATAAAAAGAGATAACATTCAGCAGGACTGTGCCACGCTCATTCTGCCTCTCCAGCATGCATGCACACACACTCAGGGAGCCTGCTATGATTAAGGAGCTGGAGGAGGCGAGCAGGCTCTCTCCCCTTCCAGGCCTTGGGGGCTCTTTATGAGGGGATGGAGATGAGAGTAAATCTTTCATTTCAACTGCTGTCAGCACACTTAAAGCGGGGGGAGCCTGTTACTGATGGCGGAGGATCGGAACAGAAAATACCTTCCCACTGGCATCACGGGCCTCTGTTAAATGAAGCTAAATATGAGCGCTGCGGGACTGAGCACAGAGACTCGTGGACGATACTCACATCGGGTTTGATCGCCGACCGCGGTTCCCCTTCTTGCCAATGACGGGTGTGCCGAAGTGCTCGGGGTTGGTGAGAGGGAGTCGGTCAAGTGTCTGCGGATGGAGAGAACACAACCGAACAAAAAGGTTTATCCTCTATTCACACACTTATAAATGGATTTATACACAAAATGTGCTTAATTTCCCCGGAAAGCAGAGAGGAGGCTGTTATGGGACTGAGGGGCAGCGCGATACTTGCCTCGCTCTCTGCAAAGTGACGTGCTCCTTTCAGGCAGAGGGAGGAACGCCTCAGGGTCTTCTCATCGCCATCATCAAACACTGCGGAGATAAAAGACCAACTATTATGCTGCGAGCCCACCAGTACCCCCGTGCCCACACAAAAACAAACTCAAGCACAGACAGACTCCTGTCTCAGTAACAAAATGCCATCGCGTCTCAGATATGCTGCAAACAAATGATGCTCGTCTTTTAAGGCTCATACGTTCTCCAGCAGGCAGCCACAGTTACTTTCAGATCACAGATTTACTTGAGCTTCAAGGACCCTCTGCTACACAGAGACGAGTAAACAGCAAAATAAAGACGTGAGGCGTCTCAATTTAATTCACATTTCTCTGATATTTAATCCGTAAATGAACAACTTTTTGTAATACGCGCTCACATGTGAAACAGCACTAAATGTAACATTAAATTTAGTAATAATGACCTCAAGGACTCTTAAAACAGTCCCTTGGCTCGCAAAGACAAACCCTGGGTTGTTCATTGTTCAAACATACTTGAAGACAACAATGAGGGGAACACTTGAGGTAACTTCAACAGTGAGTTATGTTTTTGTTTTCCCCACTAGTGAATGAAAAGAATGAAAATGTGCCGAGACGAGTGTTTTCAAGACGCAGAAAACCCCCACGGGTGCTCTTAAGTGACGAGCAGCTGCTGAGAGACTGGAAATCTTTGCAGCAAGTCTATATGCTGTGTACTCTGGATTATCCAACACTGTAACTGTGTGCTCTTGACAGACTCGCAATTACAAACTGTGGGAACAAAAAAAAAAACCCAAAACAAACCCCAACACCAATTCTGTGCAGTTAGTTTAGTTTACTAACTGTTAGTTTATTTGGAAGTTTTTATAGAGCAAATGACTGATATTGTACTTCATCTCCCTACAGGTAGCATCACCAGCAATGCTTACTTGCTATCTTGTGTTATAGTACAGCGATTCTCATCTTTTTCACACACAGTGTTCTTCTGGTTGAGCTCCAATACCCTCACCATGACACCACTGGACATCCAGATGTGTTCTTAAAATCGCATTTGAAACGACTGGTGTTACGATCAGTTTAAACTAAACTTCATGGATACTCTAAATTATTCATTGTTTTAGCTAACCAATTACTAATTGTTAATAAGACACTATTGGTTTCCGCTATTGAGCTAAATACACTCACCGGCCACTTCATCATCTGTTAAAGTGCTCATTAATGCTAATATCTAATCAGGCAATCACATTTCAGCAGCTCAACATGGTCAAGACGACCTGCCGTTCAAACTGATTTAAGTGACTGGGATTTTCCCATATAACCATCTCTAAGGTTTACAGAGAATGATCTGAAAAAGAGAAAAGAGCCAAAGAGCCACAGTTCTCTGGGGGAAAGTGTCTTGTTGATGTCAGAGGAGAATGGTCAAACTGTTTCTAGCTGATAGAAAGGCAACAGTAGCTCACATAACCACATATTACAACCAAGGGACATCAAACCCTGAAGCAGATTTGCTACAGCAAAGGAGACCACACCAGGTGTCACTCAGCTAAGCTAAGAACAGGAAACTGCAGTTCACACAGAGTCACCACATTAGACAACAGAAGACTGGAAAATCATTGCCTGGTCAGATGGTAAGGTCAAAAATTGGTGTAAACAACATGAAAGCATGGCTCCATCCTGCTTGCCACAGATGGCTGCTTCCAGCAGGATAACACACAATTTCACAAACTTTAAATCCATGTCAGATTGGTTTCTTGAACATGACTGGGAGTTCACACTACTCATATGGTCTCCACAATGGTTATCTGGTGAAATGGAGACTCACATCATGGATGTGTAGCTGATGCCATCATGTAACCATGGTCCAAAATGTCTGAGCAATGTTTCCAGAAACTTGTTGAATTAAGGCAGTTCTGAAAGCAAAAACCCAGTATTTGTCCTGTGGTTTCGTAGTGTAGTGGTTTACACACTGGCCTAATGATTCCAGGAGGAGACTCAAATCCCATTCAGGATGCGTCAAGAAGTGCATAAGGTGTAAAACAAATAGAGTATTAAAAAAAAAAGCAAAAAAAAAAAGCACAATGGTTAGCACTGTTGCCTCAGAGCAAGACGGTCCTGAGTTCAATTCCACCATCAGGCTGGAGTCTGGTGTTTGCATGTTCTCCCCGTGTTTGCGTGGGTTCTCTCCGGATACTCCGGCTTCCTCCCACAGTCCAAAAACATGCAGTTAGTGGGGAAAGGTTAATTGGAAACTCTAAATTGCCCATAGGTGCTAATGTGAGTGTGAATGGTTGTCTTTGTCTATGTGTTAGCCCTGTGACAGACTGTACCCTGCCTCTCGCCCTAAGACAGCTGGGATAGGCTCCTGCGACCCTGAAAAGGATAAGCGGCAACGTTTCCAAATCAAATATGTGGAGCTACTTGCTATGGGGAATAAGGGAGCAGCCAAAAGTATCAGCACAGTTAATCTTTCCATGCACACATCAAAAACTGCAGAGGCACCACTGGTTGAAGTTCCTCTTGTTTAATATGTTGGCTAAAATTCTCAAAGTTGTTGCAACTTCGCCACCAAAAAAATCACAAATCAACATGCAGGATTTTCAGTCAGTGCAAACATGTTTTTTATGAGGTAGTGGTAGAGTAAAGAAGAGTGTGAGAGGAAGGAGGAAAAGCAGACAGCTTGTTATTGACTTACCAACTGTATATATACTAGCATCGGTCAGCTTATTGATCGTGGCTTCTTGATAAACTCCATCCTGATTCTTCACCTCCACAACAGCACCCACCTGTGGGACGGATACACCGCAGTTATTCTGCCAGTCAGTGAACTAATTATTATTATATTGTGGTGATAAATCTAATGATGTCTTTTCAAGTAATGAGAAGATGATACTGCTGCTACATAAACCCTTAATTGAGTGAAATTAAATCACAAAGCTGATGCTTTGCTGCCTCGTGCGCTTTTATGCAAAGGGAGGGTGAAGTGTAGCTTAGATACAGGAGTGAAGCTAAAAAACAAAACAACAAAAAAAAGGTGCCTGAACTTCAGACAGTAGGGATTCATTACCAATACTGAATAAGTAATAATAGGTCTCCATCTTTCCTGCCTTACCTTTAGAGGTCCTTTGATGTTTTCATCGTGAACCTCAGCCGTGGACAGATCTGTTTTAAAGGTCACCTGGGGAAGGTGGGAGGCAACAGTAAAGCAGAATCAGTAACAGGATAAACAAAACAGTTACCTAAAGACCTGACCCGATCACACCAATCATCCTCTTTACGCAGGCAGCATGCCTCTCCTAATACTGCAGGACTTTTACATAAAACATGACGGTTACAGGTAGCAACAAGTTCGCTTTGAGATGACATACTAGCAGTATGTGTACGTGTATTATTAAAGATTGCGGCTCTTTTATAGCTTCGTTTAATGACTGAACCCCCAGTTGATGCCGAACAACTGACCATCCCCCCGCTCTCTACATCTGCAAAGTCCACCCCCTAAGTGACCCACGGCAGATCATAATCTGATCACGCTGTGGTAATCTTGTATCTGCATGGCAACCTGGCATTACTGTGAGACAGAAAAGGCCTTAGGAGCCATCTACTGCTATGTCTTTTCCAGAGCGCATGTGCAAAAAGTTTGAAAGCAGACAGAAGTGCAGGATCTGTTTAGTAGAGGTGGGCAGACTGATCCAAATATCGACAGTATCGATACAAAGGCTGTTATTGGCATCAGATGGATATTAGCGTGATAGCATCGATACTTTGATTCTATCCTCCAAGGTCACCATGTAGCCCACTGAATTTTGTTAAATAGATCCCTTTATTTATTCCTATATTGGATCAATACCAAAATTTGCAGTATTGCACAGCATTACTGTTTATTACCGCAAACCTCCTCCCTGCTTTGTACATCCAAATGTTCATGTGCTTCCTTCTGTTTCCGGAGGGAAATTAAAGTAATTTATTTAGAGCATATGCACACACACAAAAAAAAGGAACATAATTACAATGGAAAACTGGCATCACTTTTATTGACCACGATTCAGTTTAGAATAAGTTGCCATACACAGGAGAGAACAGGGGGGATAAAAGAAAAAAAGTTAAGCACCTCATCCCAGAAAACAAGCCTGTGGGTAACAAATTCAGACAATACTCGAGTCAGTTTCAAATATAACAATAGCAGAAGCAGCAATCAAGGTCTCGCTGTGAATGCACAATCAAGACAATGAATGAAAGAAATGCATACTGTAAGACGCTGCTGGATTGTCAGGTAATAAAATGGGGGGGGTGGATAAAAAGCTTCCTCGGGTAGCATTTCATCAGTTATGGAGATAATAACATTCCCGACTGGGGGAATAAAGGAATCCCTTTCTTCTCTGAGGAAAGCAGGAGGCTCGACTCCCCCCCAGACGTTAGGTAGGGTGACTCCCGCTGTCGAAGGCCTCCGCTTCAATAATGACAGAGCACAGTGACGACTTCCTAACTGCGAGCCGTACACACGGCGTAGCCACTTAGGCTTGATAACAAATATTGGAATAAGATATGATACCATATTTCTGATACAACAGAGCTCGGCGCAGCAATTTTATGTTGCGAATAGATTTATGAGGAGCCAGCAGTCCTTCATGCTCCGTTTTCTCCCAACGGGAAACAAGAGTTGTGAGAAGTGACTGCTTTATTCAAGCAAAGGTGGATTCTGTGGCCATAAACAGCTAAAAGGATGTGACACAATAATAAAGCCCTCCGCTGTTCTGATTTTTACATGTTGTTTATTACAACATTATTTTATTATTTCAGCTGAAAAAAGATATATGTTTCCAGAGTATGCACCTTTGTGCCTTTATAAATCCACTTTTCTTCACCTCACATGTTCGCATCTTTTTAATCGACTTTCCCTGCATTACAACTGCCTCGAAGTATCGCTTAGTGCCACACAGCAGGAGTACAGATTAACAGGACAATGATATCAATATTTAACTAAAAAAGTCAAACACCTGACTGTTTAAATAAGGAAAGCCCACATAAATATTTAATCTACAATAACCTAATCTGAAGCCTAAAAATAGTGTTATTTAAAAGGGGGGAAAACAAATAAATAAAAGGGCAACAGTGAAGCTTTTTTTGGCATCTGTTTTGCTAAAGCGACATAACCACAAGGATAAATCTGCAGACTTGGTGAGGAAGGAGAGGCACCTCAAATACTCAGAAGTGGAATTTTGATCAGTTTTAGGCAGGTTAGGGTACATCATGAGTGGCATTCACAAGACTGAGTTAGTCATCATTTGTTTGAGCGTGACATTTCTGAAACGGCACCATCCTAAAGAGAAGTGGGCTTTCTCTCAGTGTGGTCTGCAAGTGCTCAAAGAACCGGGAAATGTGTTTAAGAGAAGTAGCTGGTGTTCATCTGTTCTCCACGAATACTCAGAAGCTGTTAGTACATGCAACTTCATCCACTTACTCTTTAAATGAGTCAGAAGAACCTCACAACGATATTTCACAATTGCTTCATTTGAGACATTCTTTTGTCTGCATGCATATAGAAATACTACAAAGACTTATCTATATATACTCAGCATTAGTCCTGTGCTTCATCTTCTGCAGTGATTGATACTAACACGGTGCTAATCGACGTCTTACGTGTTCTCTAGTGCAGCTCAATCTTAACCATATGTTTGGTTTTTTCCTCCACTAAGCCTTAAAAATCACTCAAAAGACACCGGCGCTATACGCTGCAAACATCGACTTTGTTAAACAAGCAGACAGAGATTAATGAACCAAAGAGCTACGAAGAAATTCATTACAGTGGAATATTCAGACTCACAACAACCACTGAATAATTGCCGTGTTTCAACATTTGTGTAACCAAGCTCCACATTCGCATCGCAGCTACCCGAAAAAAAAAATCTCCCAAAAAACAACAAACCTACTCTCATCTAATTAGTATGGTAATTAATTTATGAGCTGAGACTGTCCTATTAGATTCATTTCAGCCGGCATCATTTAAACTAAGAACATTGCATGGTCTACTTTGTCATGGTGTTTGTCCCCCGTCTATGAGACAAAAAGAGGACGTTATTTGATGAGTTCAGCTGGTGTGCCGGAATAGCAGAGCATCTCTGCTCTTTTGTCTCTACAGGGGGAACTACAGTGCACTGACAGAGTGAAAAAGCCAGCATCCAGTCTTTGTTCCTCCCACACACTCCAGCAGAATGAGAGACAAGCGATCTGTCTCTATTGTATTATCCAGATGCTCCAGCCCCACTGGGAAATGAGATACCGTACTACGTGTATCATGCAATGCCTTCATCAGCAGGGCTGAAATCCAATGGGGATGCGACAATTGCTCCCGTGGCCGTGACAAAGCAGGGACGCGCCGGGTGAGAGGTGCGCCCGAGGATGCAATGGGTACCGGGTGATCTCCCATCTGTCACAGCTGGGCTCTTGATCGGCCGTAAACCAGGTGGCGAGCCTCCAGCATGTGAGCAGCACAGCTGGATTTCTGGCAACACTGGAAATAAGAAACCAATCCTGGTTTGACTGTGGCAGACTCTATTATCTAATAGATGGATCTTTATCCAATTATCCCTGGCTAACCCGGGCTCTGAAGGAACGTTTTGGACAACATGTCCGTGTCCAAACCAACAGCTCTGGATACACAATAAAGCAGCGCTGTTTCATCTTGATTGTAGCCGCTTCACACAAAGACAAGAGCACCCCCCAGTCCTGCTGCTATCCACTTCATACACAACACAGACAGATAATTAATTATTAATGTTGGATCATAAGCACTTTGAAATATGACTTACCTTGGCCTTGACTAGCCTCTTGGCAGTCTTAATCTTGGCTTCACAGAAAGCCCCTCGGTACTTGGCGCTCACATCCGTCCCTACTGTCAGGTAGGGGGGCTCCTCCAGAGTCTGAAGAAATAAAAAAAATGACACCAAGTTCAAACCCTTTTTATACAATATAACTTAATGACACAGGTGTATTCACAAAGCTAAAGCAGGAGCCGGCGCACGCATACAGGCATAACAGAGTCCAGGGCAACAACGCAAAACCCGCCCGGCTCAGTGATTCATCCATGGAAAACACATACCATCTGCTCTGGGTTTTGGAAAACAAGCCTCTGAGGGAGCAAACAAAAAGGCCACTTCACTATAGCTTTGATGACTACAAAGAAGAAGCTACCCGAAACACATAGCACCATCTTGTGTCATCATTGGTTCAACCCCCCCTCCCCTCCCCAGCTTCCTCCAAGAACAGATTTGCACACGGTAGAGTACACAGAGAAAGCAGACCTTCTGTCTATAGATGATGTTTGTGGTTCATACAGTGTGAAGATGAATTTACTGAGGTTGTTTCACTAAGACTGGAGGAAAAAAAGCCTAGCCTAACAGTGGTATATTTAGACATCTTTCTAGAATAAGAGCCGAAGTGGGCCACACTTCCTGCTACTTCTGAAAGCAAGGAAAGCAGCTCAAACGCATGTAGCACTTCTGCAGTACACTGAAAAAGAAGAAGACCTCTCATCTTGTCTGAATGAAATCAGTGAATGAGTGCCAGATGGAATGGAGATGCTCAAAAAGTAACAAGAACAATCAATTTCAAATGAAGTTATTCACAGCAGGAAGTTGGTTCTGCTCATTACTCATTACCATATAAAACCATTTTCCCTTGCAAATTGTACCTGTTCAATTTCACACGACAAGATGATAACTTGTAAGACTTGGTGAGATGCACACCTCTCCTTTATTCTTCTTTTACCTCGACATTTTCATTTTCTACGCTTTAAGAGATTCAAACCACATAATTTGTGGGGGCTGTTCATAACAGTTGTTCTTTGTTCCCATGAGGAGAGCAAAGGGAGCACAGGTTGTCATTCCAGCTAAAAACTACACCAGCGGTTAGCTGTACTTGAAGCAGTGAAGAGGAACTAATTGCTAACGCCAGCTGCATGCAGTCCACCATGGCACATACTTGTGTCATGACCAAACCACTTTTTCAGGCCTGATATGCTCCAAAGTCCTAATCCTGTCAGGATGCTTGGTAATTTTTGAGCTTTACAAATCTCAATCCTAATTAAATCCTTAGCTCATTGTAACCGATTGAGCTCAGAAATGCCAAAAGTGACCTGCTGCCTTTGAGTAAAACCCTGGAGTGACATGGAAATGAGGAAAAAATAAACTCCGGGTACTACCGCATTGATGGAGTGCACAGAAGAAGCGAGCACAGCGGCTCTGGGAGAAGCAGCTGCTACTTCAACGTTCTGCAGGTGCACGGTGCCTTGTGCTGCTGGCTGCATATCGCCTTTGAAACGTGTGTGATTTGTTTAAGCAAAACTAAGTGACAGACTGACAACTTCCTGCTACCATTTCACACAAACTAGGCAGAACAGTAGAGACATTATAAAAACAGGACATGCTGTTAATTAGTTTGTGTCATAAAGTTAAAATCCTTCTTTTTCTTCTTTCAGCTTGCTGCCTTTAGGCGGATCATCTGCCTCCATCTCACCCCATCCCTAGCATCCTCATCTGACACACTAACCCTGTACACATCCTCCTTTACTACATTTTTTTCTCCTGCCTAGGAGCTCCACCTTCCACATCTTTGTCCAAAATATCCACCATCCCTCTTCTGCACATTTCCATCTGAACCTTGCCTTCCTAACTTTGACTTCAAACCACTCAATGAGCTCTCCAAGTTAAACACTGAAAATATTTTCACTTCAGTATACGGATGGATGGATATATGGTCCCCAAAATCCCCGCAGAATTCTCCAACCCAATCTGTCACGAGGGTTTAGAAACAGTGTATGTGAGGGGTGTCAAACATGCAGCCTGCAGGCCAGTATGGGCCAGCCACAGGGTCTAATCTGATCCACTTGTAGTATAAAATTTACAGTCATAGTCTTAACTTCATTACACAGGCTGGCATGAAAATGTGTGGAAAGTTACAAATTCTTTCTTGACTCGAGCCTGACAGATATGATTTTTTTGTAAATCCAGTACCAATATCTGGAGATATCGGTATCTGATATCTCCAAATGGATGATATTTATTTCGTTTTCATTTCAGACACACAAAATATAACACAAATTTCACTCATTTTTGTTATGTGTAGTTATTTATTTACTCGTTTATATTCTTGATTATCGTGTCTGTGGCGTTCGAAACCTGTATGCTGCCTACAGGTATATGCAGACTGCCCCCTGGTAGACAAACTATGCAACATCAGTACTACATCTTAGAAGAGTGTTTCTTCACTCTCTTTTAAAAATTTTTTTGATTTACCATCCGCTATAAATGCAGAACGATCGACAAATAGCTAAATAACAAAGCTGATAATATCGGCCTGCTGATAAATCCGTCAGGTCCTAAAACGAACCGTTAATGTTTCGTGCTTTTGTGTATACGCTGTGACGTAAAAGTAAAGACATATTGTTGAAACTGCACTTATGGGCTAATTTTGAATGTTTACATCTTTACTTGAAAAGAAAGACAGGTTATTATACAATAGTTTCACTACGGCTCTTTTTGAGCCATATGTGGCCGATTAGCTAAAGCGAGTCTGACATCCCTTTTATACCGTATATAAATAGTATGCTAATATGTAACAACAGAAGGTGATATTTTAAATAATCATCAGAAATAATCACTCTCCTGGAAACTTACAAAAATAACAGAAGCTTGCAGCTTAGCAAATTTGCATCCTTTATGTTAAATGCTGGTAAGCTTTTTATAGTCAAACCAGAACAGGCAGACTTGTCTCCACACTCTCTGGGATTCTGACAGATGGGATTCGGGGGCAGAGTCCGGCGCCCTCCAGCCTCTCTACCTCTCCGATAAACACCTCATAAGTCTGTAGCAGTCTGGCCTGAGCACCAGCTGCCCAAGCCAACTACGAGTTTACATGATGCAGCAGCCATTTCCACTGTCTCACCAACTCTCTTGTCAGTCATGGCTGCGCCACAAAGCTGCACTGCTACAGTCTTCAGAACACTGTTCATCCTTCTCTTTCATACTATTAAATGTCTCCTTTTGTCCTCAACGCACTAACCGACTTCCTTTCTTCTTCTTTTTTTTTTTTAAAGGAGAAGTCATACCAGGGGACTCATAGGGGGCAGTTTGGGTTATCTCAACAGCTGCACTAGCCAAACATGCACAACCTAACCAGACAGGGCTAACAACACACTACTGAGGCCTGAATTACATTTGTCATGCTCACATTCCAACACAAACAGAGGACAGTTTGTTGTTTCCACCGATAATGCCCTGCCGCCCTGCACTGAACCACAACTATGAAAAGAAAACTCAATTCCTCGGATTAGATTGCTATTTGGCCTACAGCTGTCTGGAGAAAAAACAGTCACTACTTTTATTTATTTTATTTTCATTGCTTCTGCCAGCGCTGAATGATCTTGTGTTGTTTCCCCTGCTCAGAAGATCAACCATTCAAGATGACTAAACTCAAAGAGGTGGAATTCCTATGCCTTTCGGACGTGAAACATCATCTTGCAAACTCATAACAACATCATGCACCTAATGAGAGCGGCTCTGTCCCAAGATTCTGTCATAAAAAAGAAAGGAAAAAAAGGACTGAACAGTATTTACGATAAGCCTTAAGCACCACTTCAGCCACTACATGCAGAAAGTCAGCATGATGATAGCAGCAGCACTACAATCAAGACCAGCTCTCTGGCTATTCACCTAGTGCAACTGATGTGGAAAATACTCTCCAGGCACATGTGCTTGATTAAACACATACAAATGTGAGTTGGCATGAGGTGACAAAACACACCTGCGGCTACCTTTCATAGAAATACGCATGAACTCTTCCAAAAGCTGCACTCTGGCTTCGAGAGGGAAAATAATGATGTCCAAGTTGTAATTATTAGTATGCTCTACTTGGCTATCAGTCAAACATGCACACCCAGGATAATAGCCTTATGTGTAATCATGCCTTAAAAGCTTTTTTCCCCTCCACAATGAGCCATCTAAAAGAAATACCAGAGGTGAAGGTGCACCACTGTTATTGGCCATAAAGTGCTTCTGTCTTGGATTGAGTACTAGTGCTTCACTGATTACTGATGATCCAAAAACCTACTCGATGTTTAAGCTGGTCTGGTCGGAAAACAAAAGATATGGAGACATTAAGACAGAGCTTTGAAATCATTGCAGCTTTAACCAAAAATAAAGCAGACTGGAGTGACACTGACAGCAGCAGAATGAGCTCAGTTTCTGCTCAATAAAGACTCGGGTCATGAAAAATTTAACAGCCGAATGGTTGAAAATAAGCTGCTGCTTATGGTGCATTTCTTAGACAGCCTCAGTGACTATAGCATTTTCATTCTACAAATCAGTAAAAAAATAAAAATAAAATAAAAATCCTGGCAGCTATCAAAAGGTTAAAGCTCCAGTACAGATTTTATGGTAGGGAGGTAATGCATACATAGAGTCTCGCTTTATAGGGACACTGGTAAGTCTAAAAGCCCACAGGCTCTGCTTCTGTCCCATACACACATGCAGTCTTCTGTATATCATTCCCTACCATTAAAGTTCAGCCATCCAATCTAACAATATGCTCCCACTTTCTGCCATATTCACAATTTCATCTATGCTGAATTCAAAAGTTAGCAACAATGCTATGCTTAGAGTTTTAAATGTGTAAAAACTTTGTAATCTAGCTGTATCATATATGCTGTCATAGATTTCTACAGCCAATGATTGCTTGCATTTCCAGAAAATCTACATCGGGGCTACTAATTAACTTTTTTTTAAACCCAACTACAAGATTGATTCTTCTCCTGGAAAAGCGACCCAGAGATACAGAAAGGTGGGTCAGTGTAGCACTATCTACCAACCACACTGCAGCACAGACTGAACAGCAGACCTGTGTAGGTACATTTAGTTTATCAGACACTGCAGCAGGTGAGAAAGAGGAAGAGGACCCAGGAAGTTTACTTTCCACTTCCAACACAGAGAGCGTAAGGTAGCCTATAACAGCAGAAGAGCACAGAAGCATGGTTAATCTTGCTCATTCAATAAGCCACGAATGATTTATTTGTTTGTTTGTTTGTTTGTTTGTTTGTTTTTTGGGGGGGGGGGGTTGTTTATTTTTAAAGCCCAAATATCTGCCAGACAATAAAAGGTTAGCTAGTATTAAGTTTTAGAAAAATATTATTCATCTACCAAGGATGCACCATATGTGAAATTCTGAGCCAAAAGACAGTGACTCGGTAGCATTTATTCTTCTTGAGTTTGTATCATTTTTCAATGATACAAACTCTTAATAAAACAAGACAAGTTGCATGACAAGATTATTTCTGCACCAAAGAAAAAGAAGAAGAAAAAGAAGACTTTTTCACACACACAAAAAAAACAACAAATCACCAACTGTGAAATTCTAGGCTGATATTAATGTTTTAAAAAAGCAATTTGGCCAAAACATGATACCAGTGTTTTTGTTATATAACCCCATTTATGCCAAGACAACAGAGAAATAAAAAACAAAACAAAACGGACGAATAACAATAATTTGTGAAGTCTTTCAGCTCTTTATCTCGCTGTCTTTCAACATTTAGCTAACCACAAATTGCAAAAAAGAAATAAAGATAACAACAAAAATCAGCTACTTTTGTTTTTTAAATGTTCTTTAAACATTGCAAATTAAACACTCCTACACACAGATATTTGCTATTATTTGAGCTGTTTAAACTTGCAGTCAAATATAAGTTGGGTGAGAAACTTAGAACTGACGATGTAATATATAACATAATCTCTTAAGTGTAATCTAATTTAAAAAAAAAGAGGCTGTATACAGATATACAGATAAGTTAAATTTAATGTTTTTAATGTACTTTAAAAGTTTAAATATTTGATGACTAAGAAAATTTTCCAAAGGTTCATTAAACTTAAGGAGCATTGTTCTAAACAGTCATTGACATACAGTACACTTTCCTGACACAACTTAATTTCCAAATCTCTTGTGTTTCCTGTAGATCAGGGGTCACCAACATGGTGCCCGCGGGCACCAGGTAGCTCGCAAGGACCACATGAGTAGCCCGCGGGCCTGTTCTAAAAGCAGCTCACTATAACAACTTACCAGTAAGCTGCATCTATTTGTATTTTTTGTTGCTATTTTTTTTTTAAATCACAATTGCATTGGTATCAATTTGTTAGAGATAATATATATTAAAAAATTTTTTTTAAATATTAGATCAGCGCTAGCTGGTCTCCATGGAAACAGTTGCCATAATCAGTGTCTTTACATAGATGAATATCATTAATTATTAATGATAACATATAATTAAAGTTAAATTGAGGAAATGTGTTATTTCAGAAGTGTGTGTCAAACTGGTAGCCCTTCATATTCATCAGTGCCCAAGAAGCAGCTCTCACTGTCACACAGGTTGGTGAGCCCTGCTCTAAAGACTTAAACACTTATTTCTTAAGTACAGACAGTGTTACATCTATGAGCGTTTATTAGAGTAGGGCTCCGTTTATATTAGCCTTTAAACGTGTAGTCATTCATGTCCACTTTAAATAATAAACGGATTTGGAACCAAAAGCCTCATATTTTGACCCTTTATACCAAGCTATAGATTCCGCCCCCCAACCTAAGTAGTAGATTCTTTGCATTATGCTTCCCGCCAGGTCTGCACAATTAATAAAGTTTTTATCACGACTTTGCTTCCCAAAATGAAATGAAATTTGTCTGGGCAATATTGAAAATACCTGCCCCACCGAGAGAACTCCGAACAAAAGGGAGTGACGCGCTCCCTCGATCGCCGTCGACCACGTGCCTACAGTAGCCAATCACAGCTGTTCCCTGTATCGAATTTTCCTGGACACGTCGAAAAGAGTAACAAAGACACAAACGATACAGCAAAATGTACATTTCTGGCACAGTGTAAAAGCGGGCAGTGGTTACTACTAACATCAGCAACAACTCAGACGTCCACAAAAGCGTAACTGTGCTGCGCATTAGCTTACTCATCCAATTCACAAAGACGCACTCTCATTATCTGTCCAGAGCCGAGTGACTAGTAAACACGGTGAGTAAAGAAGGCTTCGGGTAAATGAGAAACATGCTGGCACCAAACATATGTTATCCCCTCACACAGTTATCTTTCTAAAGTGGAAAAAGCTTGGATTGGTAAATGTCGCAAGGGAAATCGAGAGGGATCTGACAGCTTTCCATTACTTATAAATAAGTGTTATTTACCAACATCATGTAGATACAATGAATCGAGTGAAAGACTCATGTTAAACACATTGCCTGCAAAGAAATGTAAATTAATGGGACTTGTAGCACTGTGTAAAAGTGAAGGCAATGACCCGTTGATGTAATTTTTTAAAGTTTTGGTGTAAATTTTTTATTTTTCTGTGAAGAGACGCACTGAAAGCAAAGGAAGAAGACCGGTTTTATTTGGATGCAAAGATTTGTACGGATGTGAAAATGTGACGCAGTTGTAGGTGTAGATTGCAAAATTTTTGGCACAAAAACCGATGAATAAGCGTGGCAAATAATTGACCAAACTCACTACCAATGAAAACAAAAGTGATAACCATGTTGGTCATAATTGTGCAGAATTCTCACCTAGCATTGTCAGAATTCTTTAAATTCCTTTAATGTTCAGCATTTATTCAGCATTCACTATTAAGTTTTTACTTTTCATCTGATAGAAGGAATGTGATAATTCCACTACAGGTGATTAAAGTTATGTGCTTGAGCTGACTACTTAGAATTTTATATAATGAAAATATACAATTTTGTATCATTAAACAATTAAAATTAAATTAAAATAGACCACATTGTACATAAGACCCAATATATTCACAGTAAATCTGATAAACCTTAGTAACATTTGACATGCCCAAATTTATTTGCGTCTAAATTTCATAACTTAGCATTCAAAGCTTGACAGTTATTCTGTTGCACAAAGCTTTCATCAGTTAACAACAAAAAATATTGACCAAGGTGGCTTCTTTCACCCTCCAATGAGCACACCCTAAAAATGGCAGAGATCATGTTCATTTCAATAACAATATCCAAGACAAAGGTAACAGGTTATAAAATGCTAATACTGTAACTGCTAGCTTTCAACTTGCTGGCTGCACTAACAAGCCTTTTGCAGGTGGTCCCAACTTTGACTCCAAGTGAGCGTGCTCGACTCGGTCACATGACAGCACGCAGATATGGGCAGACCAAGTGAACGAATGTTAAAGTAAGCAAAATAAATATTGTGTTACAGATAGAGTTATGTTACAGAGCAGCAGCATTTAGTTATTTAGCATTACTAGCAGGCCTGCAGCACTTTTTGCAGCTCTTCATTCCCTATTTGGTGGTAAAAATTCCATCACTGAAAACACATAAACGTTGCATTCGCAGGGGGGATGATAAACATGAAAATCAAAAGAATTATATGTGTAGCTGTTACATTATATGTAACAGCTGTATAGCTGTTATATGTATAGCTATACATGCATACATTTCATGCATACATTTTCATGTATGCATGAAAATGATATTTTCATGCATACATGAAAATATCATTGTATGCATGATATTTTCATGCATGTTCATGCTTAAGCATACATAGATTATAGTAAGATACTTAATTATTATCATCTGCTCCACTCACAACAGTCTTGCTTTTTGCGTTTAATGGCTCGGTCACACCGGAGCAGATCGCAACCTCCCTAGAAAAAATTGGTGGTTCTTGGAAATTGCAATTTCTTTGCTGTCAAAAACTAGTTGGAAGTAGTTGCTCAACTAAGGTCACCCAGAGAGTGAGCAGGCAACTCCCTCAGCTGTCACCCTGTGCGTCATGCTGTCCCCGTCTTCGAAACAATCACTCAAAACAACCAAGTTCATTGCACACCATACACAGTAATTTTGGTTGCGCTGCCTTCTCCAACCACTGTTTTTCTACTGTGATTGTAGCATAGCAACCACAAAGATCATCCTGCTAAAGTACATATAGACATTATCACAGATACGCAAGGGAAATGTGGTGCATCTTCCAAGTGCTTTATCTGAAGTTACTGTAAATCAGCTTCCAGAGTTCGACGTGAGAACTCGGCAACTCTGTGTTTCATAGTAACACAGTTAAAACTTGCAAAAACATTTGACTTAAAACTACGTCTCATTGGGACACCTGGTGGTGGCATTTAAAGTTAGACAATTGCTTAAAAGTAGTTAGAATTGAGCGTGTCCTGGGTCTGTCCCGAGGCCTCCTCCCGGTGGGACATGCCCGGAACACCTCACCCAGGAGGCATCCTTGTCAGATGCCCGAACCACCTCAACTGGCTCTTTTCGATGTGGAGGAGCAGCGGCTCTACTCTGAGCCCCTCCCGGATGGCTGAGAGATTGGCCGCTGGAGAGATTATATCTCTCGGCTGGCCTGGGAACGCCTTGGTGTTCCCCTGGATGAGCTGGAGGAGGTGGCTGGGGAGAGGGAGGTCTGGGCTTCCCTGCTTGAGCTGCTGCCCCCGCGACCCGGCCCCGGATAAGCGGAGGAAGACGGATGGATAGTTAGAATTAATTCTTTCAGTTTCATATCTACATGAAATTTATCATCTTCAAGAATGAGAAGAAATGATTGACCAGAGTCTCTGGGGAATAACAATATCTGAAGAAAAATATAGATTTAAGGGAAACATGTAATTCATGTAATTTCCTAACTGTAATTGTCAAAGGAGTAATTGCAACATCCCTTGCTGTCTGAGTCAATAAGAAGAGACTGTCTGCAACTGGCTTACACAAGCAGTGACTTTATTGAAGTGCAACTAGAACTGTACAACTCTACACACCCTTGTTGGAATGTTGCTTCACCCTGACAGGTGTAGCCAGAGAGGTCTGAGAAATGACCTGTTAGAGTAAATGGTTGAATGTTGTCATTATTGTGATTATTGCTGTATATATGAAGCTGTAAGACCTTAGTTTAATTGTAAGAACAAAGAGAGTCCTTTGCCACACCACATGCCTGAAGGAAAGTTGTAAACTTTAGAGACTTTCATGTAGACTTTCATGTAAGATAAGACAAATGTTAACTTCCTGACATCAG
>VURO01019251.1:0-10979 GCA_015108175.1 Pelvicachromis taeniatus
AACCGGAACTACGTGGGCCCAGTTTAACGTGAGAAAGTGTCCTTTTGTGTTCACGGTTAAAACGGTGAAACAGGCAGAGCTGCTGGAGGGTTTCCTGTGAAATATGGACTCTAAATGTCCAAACGTGCTGACAGGAAACGCCTTCGTGGCGCCTTTAAAGTCTCCGTCCTCACTTGTGTCTGTGCTGATGTTTAAATCATCAAAGTCTTTCTCTGAGAAAAAGCAGCCTGTACACATATTTCACCTTCAGACAGTCATTTCTGTTATTACTGATGCAATCAGAGTTTATTCATTGTGATGATTTTTGATTCTGTCCTAAAATAAAATGTTACAAATCTAAATAACAAAATAAATAAGTGATGTGTCCAGTCATGAATGTATTATTTAATCTTTTATGTATTTGTAGATAATTGTTTAGACGTTATTAATAAAACAGTCACATTAAAATGTAGCTTTAGATAAATGTGTCCGTGTGTCAACAGCAGCAAACAGACATGAAGCTCAGTAAATCCCAGAAATCGGTTTGAATGAGGTGAGCACAGACAGCAGGTGTGCAGCGGAGCACAGGTGTGCAGCGGCGCACAGCGGCGCACAGGTGTGCAGCAGCAGCACACAGGTGTGCAGCAGCACACAGGTGTGCAGCGGCACACCTCGTACCTTTCTCATCTGCGTCCCTCGGACGCCGTGGAGTCGATGTTTCCTGTTATTTAGTGGATCCGTCTGAGGCTGTGACCACATCAATAACAATCATCTGGATTAGTGTGAGCAGATGATTCTCCTGGTTTACCTTCTTCACCTCTTCATTCTCGTCTGCCTCAGTCGTGTCCCAGGTGCCGCCGCCGCCAAAGAACGTCCGGGTGGAGAAGGGTCAGCTGACGTGGACTCCAGCCTCGGGGGAGCCGGACGTCACCTACACGGTGAATTACCGCAGGTGAGACCTCACAGCCAAGGAAGGCGCTCTGTTTGAAGGTGGCTCGTACTTTTTTACCGTCACGCCCGATGGTGGCGTCACGCCCGATGGTCAGCTGATGACATTCTACCACGACATTCACAGTTTCACATGAAAGCCGCCGTCGGCTGATGGAGTCTAGTTTCACTGTCACAGATTATGATCCACAGTGGGGTGGTAAACAAATCCACATATAAAATGAATATGGAGACGGTCACAGTGTGAATACAGACGGTGCTTCAGCTAACACGCACTGATGTGGAGGAGGTCAGAGGTCAGCGAAGCTCCTGGGGTGACCTCAGGTGGTCGAGCAGGTCAGCTGCTGATTGGAAGGTCGGTGGTTCGAGCCCTGGCTCCACTAGTCTGCATGCCAAAGATCTTTGGGCAAGATACTAACCCCACGTTGCTCCCTGATGCATCCATCGGAGTGTGAATGTGTGTGAACGTGTGTTTAGAAGACAGTGCTGTGTGAGTGGCTGTGATTGGCTCTGTGAGTGGCTGTGTGGATGGCTGTGATTGGCTGTGTGAGTGGCTGTGTGGATGGCTGTGATTGGCTCTGTGAGTGGCTGTGTGAATGGCTGTGATTGGCTCTGTGAGTGGCTGTGTGAATGGCTGTGATTGGCTCTGTGAGTGGCTGTGTGAATGGCTGTGATTGGCTCTGTGAGTGGCTGTGATTGGCTCTGTGAGTGGCTGTGTGGATGGCTGTGATTGGCTCTGTGAGTGGCTGTGTGAATGGCTGTGATTGGCTCTGTGAGTGGCTGTGATTGGCGCTGTGATTGGCTCTGTGAGTGGCTGTGTGAATGGCTGTGATTGGCTCTGTGAGTGGCTGTGTGAATGGCTGTGATTGGCGCTGTGATTGGCTGTGTGAGTGGCTGTGATTGGCTGTGTGAGTGGCTGTGATGGCTGTGATTGGCTGTGTGAGTGGCTGTGATTGGCTGTGTGAATGGCTGTGTGGATGGCTGTGATTGGCTCTGTGAGTGGCTGTGATTGGCTGTGTAGAGGCTTTGAGGACTCCGGGAGAGGAGAAAATATATAAGAATCAGTCCATTTATCAGCACTGAAGTTTAAACTGTTGTCATAAATGCTAACCCACGCATGTTAGCATTAGCCATTTAGCTATTAGCAGTTACTTGATAGCCACATTAGCCATCTGTTAGCGTAGCAGCTGGTGCCCTCAGGAGGGAGTGGTTCCATTCCTGGCTGCTCCGTCTGCAGTGTGGAGAACCAATCAGAGCAAATAAAGAGCGAAATGAGCAGCCAATGAGACGGCTTCAGACCTGATGAGCAGACGTGGACGCCATGATAAAATATTTTTGACCCTCATGTAATAAAATGACGTAACTCATTAGTGAACTTGTTTATTTTGTATAAATTGTAAATGAGCGCGTTAACTTCATCATCGTGTTGTTGAACCCTCAGACCTTCAGTACCAATGAAAACGAAGAATTTCAACTTCAAACGAAACTCTTTGATAGTTTTTATTCGATTTATGAAATTCGTGTTACAGCAGCCGAAATATGAACGCCAACATAAAAAAGTGGTTTATATAAAAAGAATTTAAACAGAATTCAATGAAGGAATTCAAGTGCATTACTAATGAAAATGCAGAAATCATAAAATAATGATTTAATAATTGTAAAAATGAGAATGCACTGAAACAGGAGGCGCCACATAAGCACTTCCTGTTTGTTGAACGAGTGGTTTTTCACAGCAGAGATTTTATGGAGCGAACGCTCAGCAGAAGTTTTTTTCTGTTTTTGTTCCTCAGATTTAACTCTGATAAATGGGAAGCTCTTCCAGCCTGCATCCACACGCCTTTACATTTCTGCAACCTATCAGCGATTGAACCGAGCGACACTAAAGGCTCGCCGGAGAACAGCTGCGTGGCGCTGCGCGTGCAGGCCGAGAGCCGGGCGCGGACGTCTGAGGGTGTGGAGGCCTGCAGCAGACACGGTGAGAAACCTCTGAAATGTGTCGGCGCCGTGAGACTCGAGGTGCTAACCGTCCTCACCAGAGTGTGAACCACGAGCTGCTGTGCTGACGCTCGCTCTGCTCTTCCAGGTGACGTCTGCTCGCCGTCGTTCAGCGTTTTGACTCGGCCTGGATCGCTCACCGTACGACTGAGCGACGACCACGAGCTGGCCAAGGAACACCACAACAATGCGAAGCACAGGATTTACTTTGGCAGAGAGGGAGAGAGTCCTCTGCAGGTGAGAGCACGTCCACAGGAGGCTTCACCCTCAGACTGACCTCATGTCAGCACGAGTCACTGCTCAGAATATATTTATTATTATTTAAAGAAAAACCGTGCTTGCTGACACGTGACTGTATCTGCAGGTACGTATTTGGACAGTGACATGTTTTGCCTCTGTGCGTCACCACAGACACTAACAGACATGAACTGTTTCAGAATTACAGCTATTTTTATACAGTTCCCATTTTCAGAGGCTCAAAAATGCCCGAGAAGCAGTTTCGTGTCCAGATGAATCCTGCGCCTTCATTTTTCTGAACTGACGGCAGAGCGCCACAAACAGGCAGCAGCTGCAGCGAAGGCCTAAAGCAGCAGTGGTGATGATCATGGCTCCACCACTTCAGGTGGTCTTACTGACTGCAAGAGACTCGACGAGAGCTCTCACTTCTCACTCCAGCTTTATTCTTCGACTCACAACAACTGACTACATCGCGCCACACAACTCAGCAACACACTCCCCACCCCCACCCCCGAACACCCTGCAGGGCCATCCACTACTCTAAAACCCGGGGTTTAAGTAAACGTCTGGAACAGCTGAACCAGGGAGGTGGAGAACTGGCTGAGGGGAAACTTGCCTGGAGACGAGGCTGGCACGGGCTCGGTAGTAGGCGGGCGGCCGCAGCGGGAGGCCTGTGCCGGCACCATCTGATCATCTGGCAGAACATGTGCAGGCTTACATCTATCAACGGAAACAACCGAGGTGGAGAATAAACTCAACCTGGGTGTCTATTGTCTTATGCCTTCTGGGAGCCAGAGTCCACCGGAGCGCGAGTTCTTTATGAAGAGCAACCTCTCACTATCGCCAGCGGTCAGAGCCGCTAGGGCGCGCTGGAGGGTCCATTTCCCTGGGCCGTAAAAGCGTAAGGTGGCAGGCAACGACGTGCTTTGGTGCCAAAAAGCTGATGGTAGAAGCAGAGGCCTGAGGCGATCCTGCCGTCAGCGATAGGTCGGACACTTCGGGGCAGGCAGGTGGAGTCGTGGAAGGTGCTGTTGATGGGTCTGTAACCAGGGCATGAATGTCAAAGTGCTGGTAGCCAGGAGAACGCCATCCGCTTCCTTAGCCAGGGAACGACAATCCTTCACAGCCAGAAACGGAGAGTTGGCGAGGCGGGCTCTCATGGCAGCCAGCAGCTGTTGGAGAAAGAGGTGGACAAAGAGTCCTGGTCCGTCATCCAGTCCGAGCAAGGACAGCATGTTCTCCATGAGCTCGAGAGCCATACCGCCACCCAGGCCTGAGAGAGAAGACCGAAGCTCTGAAGAAGCAGCGCTTTAAGGCTGGCGTATTTCCCTTGGGCCGGTGGGTCCCAGAGGTGGGTCATCTCACAACGGGTGGCTAGCAGGCTGAGCGAGGCCACCACATGGCGATACATTGCGGCATCTCGGCTGACGACACAAAGGGCGAACTGAGCCTCCACGTGCACAAACCAGAACGGGGGATCGTGGAGCCAAAAGTCCTGCAGCTTAAGTTCCACGGCAAAGGTAGCTGTAGCAGGGGGCGGAGGGTCGGCAGCCGCTGATGCTTCCAGAGCGGAGCCGGCATCATCCTAACATGTTCGAGTCACCAGTGTGGAGGTAAACAAAGACAACATGGCAGCTCTCACTTCTCACTCCAACTTTATTCTTTGACTCACAACAGCTGACCACTACAAAACTCAGCCACACACTTGAGTGAGTGGAGCCCTCTAGTGGACGTGAGGGACTGTAAATAAAAACGGCTGTAATTCTGAAGCAGTTCATGTATTAGTTTTGTTCTTCAGGCACATCCTCACTGGTGGATTGAAAATGATGTGTGGTGGCGTAGCAGAGGCCAAACGACACAAACTGTTTGTGTCCAACAATCATGGAGCGGACTGTCACTGCTGCGGGATCAATGACGAGCTCGGCTCAAACATTTCTGTTTGTGTGACGTAAAAGACGAAATTAAAGACACCAAGAAAACAATCAATTTTAATTGTTTTGTTTAAATGATTATTTCAGACATAAGCAGCAAAAACTAAATCTGCGTGTTTCACAACTGGAATCGCTCAGAGAGTCAGCATTTCAAACATGAATGAAGAGTTCAGTGTGTGTGTGTGTGTGTGTGTGTGTCTTCATCAGCTGTATGACGACACCGTAGCCTCCACGACCATCAAGGAGCTGGAGGAGGGGCAGCGGTACTGCGTTGAGGTGGCGTACGTTGTGTACAGCAGACCCGTGGATCCACGCAGCTGCGTCCAGTGTGAGGTCATCCCTGCATCATGTAAGCTGCTCTTTTTAGCGTGACGTTCCTTTAACGCGCTGCGGCGCTCCACCGGAGACGCAAACGTAAACGACTCCACTGCTTCTGTGTTCTCAGCACATGTGAACAGGACGCCGATGGTCGTGGGGCTGCTCGTCGGCATCGTGGTCCTCGCCATTATCGTTCTTGTATTCAACTACGTCCTGTTTTTTCACCATGAGAAAATCAAACGCTGCCTACACTTATCATAATATGTCCCACCGGTAAGAGCCAACGCTGCTGCGCACATTCACCACACAGACACTAGTGGGCGCTGTATCTACTCGTTAGCATGTCACCGAGGTGCGTAAAAGAGCTGATTCAACAATTTGAAAGCATTCTGATCACAATTCGTCAGTGTGTAAGATGTGATTCTTCTTGGTAACTGGTGAGTCACTGAACTGTCCAATGGTGTTAAACATTGAAGAGTACTGGAGTTTACTCTAGAAAGATGAGTCATTTTCTGTGGTAGAAAATATTGTTTGACCTTGAACTTCCTGTCACATAACTGGCTACAACCACCAGTAACCCTCCCGCCAGTTACGTGGTGTCACAGGAAGTGCAATCTGATGGACGCTTGCTTACAGCTTGCTTATGCTCACAAATTTTCTACATCCACCGTTTGCAGAACGGCGCCAATTTTTTTTCTTCTTAAATGTGCAATTATAAAACTGTGTACATAATGTATATTTTGTGTATTTCTTGAGTATTTATTATTTCATTCTTACTGCCTGTTTATGCCCTGTCCTTATCTTAACGCCATGCTGCTCAGACTGCATCCCAATTGCCCCTCGGGGATAAGTAAAGTCATTCTGCTCGGCTTTTTGTTTGTTTTCGATAAGACAGCGAGTCTCACGTCTTTGTATTTCCCAACAAACGTGACATTTAACATTTAACATCTCCCAGAGTGACACTTACACATCTGTGTTCCACTCAAACTGAAACTGACACAGAGTGAAGTGAAACACACAAACAGAACCATATTTATAACACTAGTTAACTGCTGGTAAAATCTGCTCCAGTCATCACTCTTCCTTCTGGGAACTTCATCCAACTTCCTCTTTTTCTTGTAACTGACACCCAACCTGTGGGGCATTCACATTGACACCATTTACCATAAACTATTTGATTTCCAGCTTCAAACTCATGATCCTGTCTCCACCTCACAAACACAAAACATTGCCCATCCTCCATTTGCCTTCCTTTTGACACCATGGGAGAACAGTTTGAATCCACCTCCAATGGTCTTACTTCCCTTCTATCTTTACAACTCATCGTCCCTACACGCTTTACCGTGGCCATGAAAGCAGTTCCTGCTCTCATGGCCACACTCCTGTCTTTCCTTCTCTCTCACTGCCTGCTAACATGCCTTCCCCCAAATCCACAACAAACAAAGAAAAACAAAGAAAGGAAAACACTAAGTCACAAACCTTGACAATTCAAAAAGAATGGAAAAGCTGATAACAGGACAACATTCTAACATGAAACCAGAACAGAGTGCAAACACTTTACAAATGTGTGGACTCCTAATACTAAACCGGGAACCTTTCACATGTCATGCAAACCTGCAAGCCACCACACCATCCTCTGAGTTCAAAGGGAAGGGACTATCAAGCCGAGCTAACTCGCAGGTACAGGTGTAGCACCGACATCACAGTTAAAAACACTCTGAATGATGCTCTGCTTCTCAGTTTGACATTCACAAGAAATTGTGTTTCACAAAGTAGTTTAGGTGTTCCTAAAAACGAAGAAAAAAAGGTAAAAACCTAAACAAAACCAGATACTGAACCAACGCTAACATTACATTAAATAGTTTTTATGGAAATAGCTGCGATAGTGTGTTCAATTCAATTATTTATGACAACAGCAATCCCCTCAAAGCTCTTAATATTGTAAGGTTAAGACCCTACAGTAATACAAAGAAAAGAGAGATAGTAGGAAGGAAAAGCTCTATTTTAACAGGAAGACGCCTCCGGCAGAACCAGGCTCAGGGAGTTCTCAGCCATCCAGGTCATCGTAGTCTAAGGACCTTAGGAAACAAAAGCGTCTGGACTTCTTTAAGATGCTTGAAGACGTTTCACCTCTCATCCGAGAAGCTTCTTCAGTCCCCCCCCCCCCAAGAGGGACAAAGGACCCCCTAACAATCCTCTGCCTATTCACACAAGCCAAGGTGTGAAAATGGGTGTAGGTCACAATCAGCCAAGCTCTCGGGTGAAACCTGGCCTTGCCCTATCATGTGAACTCCTGAGGTCAGAAGGTCCAGGATGTGTGTGGGCGTTAAGGCGTCTGGGAAGGATCTCAGGGAGGGGCAGCCATCAGCTGTGGCCGGTTGGGGTGAGGGGAGGAAGACAGGACAAAGACACGCTGTGGATGTTGTATATGACTGGAGGAAGGTGCACACAACTAGATTACATCACAAAGGGACACTTTGATTCCAGCAAGGACTGTTTGCTGTTTTCTGAAAGATATCAAGATAAGAAGTAGAAGCCTTCACTGCTCATGTCAATGTTGTGGACAAAAACATAAAGGTCACCAGGGAAGACACTAAGGATAACTGTTTGCCATTCCTGGACTGGAATGGAAACTTCAACAGTGAAGTTTACCGGAAACCCACAAATGGACCAGTACCTCCTCTTTGACTCCCACCACCCTCTGAACACACACTGGGAGTAATCAGGACCCTACAACACCAGGCAGAAAATGTTCCCTCTAAGCCTGATGGGAAAAAGAGGGAACACACACATGTAAAGGAGGTCCTTAAAACATGTGGTGATCCTAACTGGGCTATAATCAAGTCAGCAAAGAGGCACCGTAAAGAAGATCCGACAGCCACACACTCAGACACACACTGGTTCATCCCAAAGACACAACTGCTGAACACCAACTCAACAACGTAGTGTAGCTGTACAGTGTAGCGAGGAAAGCTCAGACCTCTACATTGGAGAGACCAAACAGCCACTTCATAAACGCACAACACAGAAGAGCCACCTCGATGGTACAAGACTCAGCTGTCCATCTGCATCTAAAGGTCAAAGGTCACTCTTTGAGGACGCCAATGTTCACATGTTGGACAGAGAAGTCAGGTGGTTTGAAAGAGGAGAGAAAGAAGCATCTATGTCCACTGTGAACAGCTATCTTTGAACAGAGGCGGTGGTTTACGACACCAACTGTCTGCATCTATAATCCAGTATTGAGATCCTTCCCAGACGCCTTAACGCCCACAAACATCCTGGGCTTTCTGACCCCAGGAGTTCACATGATAGGGTGGGGCTAGGTTTCACAATGGGTTCACCCGAGACCTTGGCTGATTGTGACCTACACCCATTTTCACACCCACACCCTGGTGGATCTGATTCTGTCACCTGTTCTGGATATTGGATCATAAATATCTTTTATATGATCTCTTTTTTATCTGTGACACTCTGCCCTCTGTTCATGTGAAGCATTCACGACTAATTACTGCTCCATGGTGGAAGAATTTGTGGAATGTTTTGATAATAATCTACCTGAAACTGATGATATAGATCGGCATGTGGCCTCCTTCAATTCGCAGTGTCTAAAAATTCTAGATAAAGTCTCTCCTCTTAAAATCAGGAAAGGCAGCACATTTAAACCCCCTCCCTGGATCACAGAAGCTATCCGCAAGCTTTAGGCAAATTTGACGTAAAACTGAGTGAGTGCCTGTGCAAAGCCACAAAGTTTGAGGTTCATAAGCTCCACTTAAAATAACTATTACTGTAATAAACTGCTAGTCTATTCCATAAATTGTCATTACTGGATGCGCTCAAAGGTGTGCCCTGTAATCTGTATAGAGCAGTCTGTTGTGCACAGGAATGAGCTAAATAAAGTCCTTGTAAGGACCTATGTTGTCATGGGACTTTTGCCCCCTAGTAGGGTCTACAATGGCAAATTGGTCCTGGGTGACGGACCAGACAAAGAGCGATTCAGAAGACCCCTATGAGTAGAAAACCAAGGGAAAAGTCCATCCTGTCCAGGATGGACTTACCGGGGCCCGCCCTGGAGCCAGGCCTGGGGAGGGTGCCCGTGGGTGAGCGTCTGGTGGCTGGTCCTTAGTTCATGGGGCCCAACCGAGCACAGCCCGAAAAAGGGACATGGGCCAATCTTCCTGCAGGCCCACCACCAGCAGGAGGCGCCGTAGGGGTCAGGTGCATTGTGAGATGGGCGGACCGATCCCCGGCTACCAAGACTGACAATTGGGACATGGAATGTCACCTCTCTGGTGGGGAAGGAGCCCGAGTTCTTTTATATGATCTCTTCTTTATTTGTGACACTCTGGGCGGACCTGTTGCACCTCCGGGTCGGGCAACAGGTCCTGACTGTCGTCTGCGCTTAAGTGCCGAGTGGCGGTTCAGAGTACCCAGCCTTCTTGGAGTCCCTGAGTGACCCCAATAAAAAACGCCATTTGGTCAGAAGTAAAGAAGGCACTGGAGAAGCATAATATTCTTGATAACTTTCAATTGGGTTTTAGATGCTCATATCAAGTCTGTGACCTGCTCCTGCTTTTTCGTTCAAGAAATATTGCCAAACTCAGGACTATTGTCTCCAAAGTTGAACTGGAGATGCTTGTTCATGCCTTCATCTCCTCCCGAGTAGAGTATTGTAATAGACTCTTTCACTGTCTGTCAAAGGCTTCCCTAAATCACATTCAAGTGGTCCAAAATGCTGCAGCAAGGTTTTTAACCCACAGTCATACGTTCTCTCACTCCCTTGTTAAAGTCCTTGCAATGGCTTCTGGTTGGGTACAGATATCAGTTTAAACTACATTAACTAATGGTTTTCATGAGCTTTAGAGGAGAAATATAAATAAGCAGACACAGAAATGATCAGAACAGTTTGCTGTCTTCTTGCAGCAGCAGATGGACACCAGCAGGAGTTTGTGTGCAGTACAGACAGAAGGCCACTAGATGGCAGAAGAGACTGCGTTCAGACAGCAATAGGAGAAGGGGAGGAAGAGCAAGTAGGAGGCAGCTCTGCAGGAGAGATGAGGAAGATAACTCAGTCAGTGATCAGTTTATTATCAGGTCAGCAGGTTAGTTCATGGTTGTAAACAGGAAGTGATGTCAGTGTCCTCACCTCTGACCCTCAGAAACTTCAAGGAGATTCTCCAAACCAAGAAGAACACGAGTACAGACCTTCATCAGACTGCTGCACATTAATGACAACACTCCCACCCTCACAGGAAGTGCAGGGATCTCCAGGATCAGACCTCCATGTGACCAACAGAGACACAATCAGAGACAGTTTAGTGCTTTATGTTAACTGTTTGGTTGTAGAGGGTTCAATTCAATTCATTTTTTAAAATAGCGCCAAATCACAACAACAGTGGCCTCAAAGCGCTTTATATTGCAAAGTAAAGACCCTGCAATCACACAGAGAAGACAGAGAAATAAAATGTGGTGTTACTCCTAAATCACACATTTCTTATTTTGCTATTTTTCATGTATTGATTGAGAAATCTGAAATATGCATTTTCAGCATTAGTTGTGCTGTTGTGTGTCTGT
>VURO01019252.1:0-13902 GCA_015108175.1 Pelvicachromis taeniatus
CTTTGACTGAGTGTGTGCAGTGTATCCAGTAATGGCACTTGACGTGTGATTTGAGTTATGGCCAGGTATTGATCAGAAAACATCGCAGCCGCTTTAAACTTTACTGTAGAGCTTTTGGTGAGACCTGACTAAGTGTTATTATAGACTCATGAGTCATTAGGAGTTTCTATAAAAGAGACTGAACTCACGAGAGAGAGAGAGAGAGAGCGATAAGAAAGTAACACTTCTTTCTTTTTAAATGCAAATGCCACTTTTCATTGGCGATAAGGCTTTCTCTGCTTTTTGTTATCTTTTTGTAGCAATGAAAGTGCAACACTCTCTCGTTTGAACTGCTCCATTTCAATGTTGTGATAGATTTCGGTTCAAAATCACTTTTCTATAAAATAGTTCCAGCATCTTAAAGTTTTCAGTGTTACTTTGACCAAGACTTAGTACATTGAAACAACATATTAAAGAAGGACAGTGATCATTGTGACATCGCAACACTGAGGAAGCCCTTGGTGGCTTGTTCACAGGCACTTTCTTTTGGTACTTTCATCAGAATCTACTTAATAAACACACATAAAATGAAACTTGCTTGCACAATATGAAATCCTTGAGGACTTCGTTTTAGGTTTACTTACTTTCAAAAAACCAGAAGTCCTGTTGCTGAAATTCAAGGAGTCATGGCATATCCATTTTGTGAAAGTTTAACTGGATTCAGTCACACTGCTGTCTAAAAGTCAACCCAACACTGTGGGTCATTATTCTTATTGGTTTTAGGATTAAGTGAAGGATCAGACATAACTCGAGCCTTTCCTTGGGTGGGTCCGCCTGCTATTAACGGTCCAGTAAACTAATTGTTGTGCAACTAATTGGTATTTGGGCATTTGTTTTGGGGCTGTCTCAGGGGCTAAGTAGGCCCTAATTCACACACAAACGAAACCTCACACAGACACACACTGTCTTGTGATCATAACAATTTGGAGGGTTTTGTCAGGGGTATGGGAAGAGGAAGTCTATGTCTGGTTAATGTTTCCCGCTGGGTTAAAGTGGACAGAGTGGACTGTTAAAGGCTTGAGATAAGGCATAGACACAGACTTAGTGGCACTTGGAACGCTGTGTGTAACAGACAGGGTCATAGGGGTATTTCTGAGGTGGTATGGGTAATAAAAAGGTTAGGTGTGGCATAGGAAAGGACTAAAATAAAAACCATTAAGTGTGCTTGTCATCATCTTGGCGTTGGATAATATTCACTGCACTGAGCGATGCTGCTAATCACATATTCACCCTATGTGGGTGGACAGCTCACTATTTTGTTTTTCTATGATAAATTATTTTGCAGTCATAATGATTTAGCTTTCAGTGCTTGTATTTTGTATCTTAAGCCACACAACAGTGAAAGAACAGATGAGATCTCCTTAAAAGCCCTGTCACCTTCCAGACAAGTTCAGATAGCATTAGGATTTGCAGAGAATACTATGGTATTTTAACCCGTAATCTTTCTAAGCAGTATGCATCAACAGCTAGTTTTCTTCCGGATCCTAATAGCCATGTTGCAAAAGGGGCCCATTTCTGGGCTCTGGATCCAATAGTAGCGTGTAATTACCTTTAAGACCTGCTCCCTATGCTAAAGGATTAGCCATAATCCATAACCAAACCCATAACTATTGCTATGCTACGTTAATTCCAGTTAGATGCATGCAACACACAGTTCAGCGAATATGAGGCCACCTGTCTTCGTCTTTTTCCTCTTTCCCCATCTTCATTTCCTCTCCTCCTCTTGCTCGGATTTTCATTTTGAAAAGAAGTTGTTAAGCTTTATGCCCCTCTATCTGTGATGTCAGAATTGGATAGCAGTTTCCCTGTTGTATACAATCCAAAATAAGGAATGAGAGCAGAGAGAGAGAGAGGGAGACAAAGCAAGAGTAATGAGAGAGAGAAAAGGTGGGGAGGATTAATATCCTCATAGGAGAGGTGCATTGGAGCAGAGGTGCTGTAGGTTTGAAATAGGGCTTAATATCCTGCTTTTACTGCTTATGGCTGTGGGAACCTCAGGTTGTGTGTTTTGTGGGGCTGTTTCTTTCTTGAGTTTGTCTTTGGAGAAGAAAGATGTAAACATATAAAACCTCCACACGGTTTATGCAAATAACTATGCAAACAAAACCTGCGAGTGTATTAATTTCAGCATTTACACACTCCAGTGGGGGCAAAAATCCTACGTGTTGTGGTAACGCTGGAGGGCATACACCAGACAAAGATTGATCAAGAAAGAACTCAACCACAGGGCAGGCAGAGGGTGATGTCCAGCCAACATGGGGGGTGGTTCAATGAGGCAGCAGGAGGGGAGCACCCCCAACTGTCATGGAGACCGTGTGATCGATCGCAGGTCCATCTCTATCAAGGAACTTGTGGCAGCTGACTGTACGCCTGTCTCTCCATGTTAAAAGAAGTCAGACGCAGGTGAACGCATAAATAAGTGTAACTGAGAAGACAAGAAGCTGTTTCACGACGGAGGCACAATCCATTAAAACTCAGAAAGGTTTCCAGATACAGGCAAGAGCAAAGAATCCCCAACAAAAACCACTCCGAGCTCCAGAATTCGCCTTTCTCAATAAGGCCTGCCACCCGTCGATGTAGAGAGATCGCTGATGATAATGATTATCATTAGCATTTAATGGGTTCTTTTACTGGAATTACTCTGTATGTGTTCTGGTTAAGAATATTAAAATCAAGATTTTGTTTGATGCCACAGTGAAATCACATTGACGGCAATAATTGCGCAATTTTATGAGCAGGGAGGTCTTTTTGATCACACATTTCCAATAATCTTCCCGTTATTATATCAGTGCATTAAAATACAGTGTTACACATCACAAACTGATATGCACAAACATGTACCTTCTAGTAAAAGGCTCTGGGCCACCTATGCAAGGTCCGTGGAAACCCATTCAGCTGAAGCTCCTGGCACACAGTTTCTGATCTAATGTTGATGCAAGAGGAGGTTTGGAGCGCCGCAGTTACTGAATCAGCAGAGAACTGGCCTCTGCAGTCGGTAACCCCACTCTGTACTTTTGCATCGTCTGCCACTGAGTTGTGGCATTCACGTCAAACGTGAAGTGAAGTTTTGCCTTGCACTACTTGGTTTAATTCAGTCATGTTAGGGACACCCCCAGCAGTGAATGATGCAAGAAGGGATTCAACCAATAGCTGGAAACAACACAAAATTATATGTTTTCACAATTTACAATGAAGTTCTACAATTTTGTCTCCGCCTGCTCCGAATTTGCATTATTTCTCGTTGTTAGCCTTACTTTGTATGTATTTTGTGCTCCTTGCAAACTTCATTTCAGCTTCAGTTTGAATGCATCACAAGAGGTTATGGAAGTAAAACCATGAAACCTTGAAAACAAAAGCAAAATGAGAATCCCCCCCATCAAAAAATATTATCTTTGTTGAATGGGGAATTGTTTCATTTGAATACAAAAAGGACATTGAATGCTGAGCATAAAAAAGATAAATTTGAACATACCTGAAACTTCACCACAAAATACAAGTCTGCAAAACTATGCGGAGCTACAAAAATACCACATTACTAACATACGAATCGCTGTCACAATTTCGCTATCTTTCCTTTTTGTTATACTTTTAGGACTGCACTGTTTACACACAACCTTAAACACATTTACATCTGGCTGCAGCCTCCAGAGTGGGATGTTTTGGCACCTGAGGCTCTTGACTTAAATATCTATGGGTTAATGGCCTTGCTAGCGCCTGTATACATGCACTGACAGTGACAGAGGAGAAAACGCTACTCTACCGGTACTGACTTATGTTAGTAAATGTCAAGGGTATTTGAATTGTTAATAAAACAATTAAACCTGTTTGGATTCAGAGCAGGAGCCCACCAAGTTTCTGATTTAGACTGGTAATATGATCAGCTGACTCAGGTCTTGAAAAATTATGCCAGCCTCTTAAGTGTGTGTGTGTGTGTGTGTGTGTGTGTGTGTGTGTGTGTGTGTGTGTGTGTGTGTGTGTCTAATAGAGAGAGAGATTTGGTGAAGGGAAGGCCTGTTGTAGGTCACCTCTGTGATAGCGCCATCTCTCCTTATCACCCCTTCACTCTGTCTATCTGTCCTTGCTCATCACTCTTCCTCTCTATCTCTCACTCTCTTTCTGTCACTCACTCACCTTTCCAATCCTCAAACTTCACATCCTCTCCACAAGGTTATCGCAAATCAGCTACTTAAAACAGTCTCTGTATGTGTGTATGTGTGCATTACTTTCAAATGCTAGATCGGGCTAAATATCAAAGTCCCTTTTTGTTTTTCTTTTTGTTTTTTGTTTTTTTGGTTCTGGCTCTACCTCGCCACTTAAACATTTCGAGGTCTGAGAAGTCCCTCTGTGTAGAGAAAGACACACCTCCCTAAAAAGCACGTACAATCATATAAGTGCACACTGCCACACAATTGTATGTGGCAGCTGGTTTGCATCAGATCAGAGGCTGATTGCAAAAATGCACATGCCCTCCGCACAGTACCTTCTCCCTGCCCTCTGGCTAATTAATTTCCCAGCTCGAGCATGTCCCACCACAAAGTGTTCTCCCTCCTTGTGTCACACTCAATCTGTTCCTCCTCTCCCTTGTGTCTCTCTACCAAGCCTGGCTGATTTCAGTTCCCCTGGCATTTGATTGCATTTGTCCAAAATGTCAGGGCAAAGAGCATCACCTCACAGAACCTCTGCCTCTCTCATTTACTCATTCTTCGCTTCCCTTTTCTCATGCTTTTTTTTTCCTTCTGTATATTTATATCTGACTTGGAAGGTACAGCTCACTTTTTGTCACATCAAGTTCATGTTTAAGACAACAGCCCAGCAGGCATTTTCCGTTCTAATCAAGAGATTGTCAACAAGCCTTCTCCAGTTCCCTCTGGTTCTCACAAGTTTAAAAGTGTTCACTCTCAGCTCACCGCAGGTCAGCATGACAGTCCCTCTCTTGTTTCCCACCTTCGATGCGTGCGTTTCTTAAATGCTTCCCTTGGTATGTTGTTTACTGAATTAGTCTCGGCACTCACTGTGACCCCAGTCAGTTTGACCTGGGTACTTTGAAGATGAGCATGCTGTGTTAATCAGTCAGACAGCGAGACTGGTGTTTAGTCAGGACAGACAGGCTTCAAAGGACTTAAGTGATGTCTGCATCTTGCTTATGGAGGCTTCCTTGCACTCTTTTTATTTTGATGTGCTCGTGCATGTTTACGTGTCTGTAAATACACTCCTGGAAAAGCCCATTCACATTTTTGCTGTCAGTAAATATTTATATATTTCATATTAATGCTAAAATTACATACATATCTAAAAGATGTCAGAGAAGTAGTAGTCCTAATTCAGAAGTTTTATACCGTTTCAGAGACATGCATTGCATTGCATTATATTAACTCACCAGCATCCTATTGCCCAACTCAAGTTATGATAAGTCTGTATTTGATTTTTGAGCACCACTACTGGCCATTATTTAACCTTTCTTTTGAGAATTGTCAGACAGTACAAAATAGCTGAAACTAGCTTGACCTCGTTCTTGAAAGTGCATGTCATTATTGATATAGCATTTAAAAAAAATATTGTATCCTGTACAACTTGGACAGTATAAACAGATGAGAAGTGAAAAGGGGGTTTCTTTTGGTTTTGGGCATTGAGCAGCACGGTGCAGAGGGCAAAGCTGAGGTTAAGTTTTTAAACACACACAAAGGCCCAAGTGAAAGTCTTCAACATTAGACATGACAGTTCTGCTCTCTGGAATACATCAGCCATAATAAGCCTTTTTCTGTTGTTCCTGCTGCCATAGTTACACACACACACACACACACACACACACACACACACACACACACACACACACACACACACACACACGCACACGCACACGCACACACACACACACAGATCTCACATGCACACACTGCTTCCTCAGTAAGTCATTACCTACCATCACATATTTCATAGGCGTACTGTCTTCATCAGAGGCTAAAATATGGTGTATAAGGTTACTAGAAGCATTCATGGGGGATGGCTTTAAAGCAATAAGATAGCAGTAATGGCACACCATCATTTAGAAAAATGTAATAAGTGAATATCTAATAAGCCTGTAAAAGATGCTTAACCCCTGAAACTCTGAGGTCAGGTAGGCCTACAGAGATAGGAGAATAAGCCGATTAAGGAAGGTTTCTTCTCACATTGCGGTCATCACAGGATTGACCAGTTCTTGACCTTGCTGTTAGGAGTGTGCTCACCTTAGTATAGAACCACTCTTAGATAAATCCGCTCTTCATGGTATTTGATAACAGCTTGTGTAAGAAAGTAATAGGTTATGAATCTCTTTCTGGAGATAAAGTAGGAGTTAATGGTACACCAGAGATTTACGGTTTTACGCGTTGCTCACCTTTGGTCGACATTTGTCACAGTGGTTTCTTGAAGGCTGTGCGTTGAGCCTGTGGGTAAAGTTGTAATATTTGTAAAGGTCTTAGTGAGTGAGTTAAGGCTGCCGTTTCGACACAAATGCCATTCCTGAATTCACTAAGTGGTGCATGACTCTTTGTATTGACCTGATGATTGATTTGGTGATTGATTGACAAGAAGATATGTTGTTTCGAATCCCAGGAGAACTTTAAATAAACAGAAGCATTTGGTTGTAAATGTGATGTCTGCCAGTTTTTTCTGTGTTGATGGAGCTTTATCCCTCTATGACAGACTGGTTATATATGCTATGCTCAAAATGAATGACATCCAGAATTTAAGGTCAGTATCTCTCTAGACATGCACACACGGAGCAACATCCTAAAGCCATTTTCAGGCAGGGCAGCAGAGTGTGTCCTCATTACTGTCTGTGACTGTGTAGTCACCACTCAGTCACAGCTCATGCTGCCAGAATGGGATTTTCCCCTCTTTTCTCCTCTGACTCTTCAACCTCTTTTTCACCTTAACTTCTCTTGCATATCGCTTCATCTGTTTCTTAGACAGAAAATCATTATCAGTCAGGAAAGACAATTTCCTGCTCCTATGGTCTCTTATACCCTGCCAGTCAAAAGTTTTGGAAAACTGTATGTATTTTTTGATACATGTCAGTTATTCTAATTAGCAGCTAACAGAAACGAGCCTAAAAAGGGTTTTTTGAGTGAGTGTATAATTGTGGTTAAATGATGCTACACATTGTGTGTTGGTACCAATAGGAAAACCCACCATCCATCTTCCTCTGCTTATCCGGGGCCGGGTCGCGCGTTTTGCATATTTTTCTTACAATTGTGAAATTTAACGTGTGTAACAAGTATGAAAGCTTCAAGTGTTTAACTTTGCCAGTGCAACGTGCTGATTACTTGTAAAGTCCCACTATTATAGAAAAGATTGGATCATTCAAAACTCTTCACACACTCAAATTTGTTGCAATCAAATGATGTTTAGATTGGCAATTTGCTAAAAACAAACAGAGTAAGTCGTGTAATGGATGCTACTTTATATGTATCAGTATCCAATACATAACTAATACAAACTTATGTAGCAGTCAGCTGTTTGAGAAGTGAAGGTTTTTACGCGTTAAGTGTTTTATCAGCAGTGTATAGATTGATTTCCTGCATCTGTGTGAAAAGCTCCACTATTGTGCGCTTAAATCTTCACTACTTTGTTAGATATTTTGACATAAACACAATTACATTTCTAATCTGTCACAAATAAAAACATATCTTTTTGTGGTCCTTTTTTTTTCTTTTTCTTTTTTCTTTTTTTTGCGTTCTTGCCTACTGTCTTACAAAATGCATTCTCCAAGCTCCATTTAGACTCTTTATCTCTGACAATGTGAACAAACCTCTTCATTTGTAGTTAAAAGGTTTCACTCAAAGCTCTTAGCTATTTCAAAAGTGGTCATCATTTCCATTTGCCACTGGGAGTAGCTGAAATTTATAGTCTTCTGAGGCAGAGAAGCACGGCACACGCATCCATATCAGACTGTAATGGCAACCAGATGAACTTGTTGATAGAGTACTAAACAAGTCTAAATAGCCTAACGCTTGGCTCGTTCTGACAAAGGCATTATCTGACTCTCCAGCTTACCAACTTCACAGCTTAACAAAGTGACGTTTAGTCCCATTTGCTCTTCTGTTTCTCCCTGCAGCTATTTCTGACTGCCATGTGTTTTCTTTATAAAGTCTGGAGCCTGTTGAAAAATGTTTTAATTCAGTTTAAGCAGGTGGTGTGTGCCTACGTGACTGCAAGACATTATTCATGTAATGCACTGACAATTAGAGACGACTGATATATTGGCCGGTATTCAAGTCATATCCCAGTATATCGGTGTCAGCATATATAATGTCCAATAAATGAAAATTGAAGAAGTAAAGAAGAGTTGGGAGAAACACCCTTCAACTGTCTTATGAGTGTTGATGTCGCATAGTTTGTTTTACCAGAAACTGTGCATCGACAAACACAACAATCAGCTTATCCGAGAAGTTGGGCGTAGCGTAAGTAATCCATGACTTGTTCTGACTAAAACAAGATTATTTTTAAATTGAACTGTCATATTAATGTAGTAAGGAGTCATAAGTAACTACTCATAGCAATTGCTTGGGAAATCTGTTTAAGTTTTCCGTGTCTGAAAAAGAAATATTGGCTGATATATCGGATTTTAAGCCTCCAAATATCAGTACTGGTATCTGACTTAATATTTCTGCACGTGTCGGGTTCTGCAGACATTGTATTCACTCACACATCTTATATATTCACAGTGGTATGCATCTGTCTGCTTCTATCTTCCCACCTGTTTAAGGTGAGAGAATTAAAGTTGATGGGGAAGAAGCAGAAATGTGTGTTGGCAAAGTTCTCTTTGATTCGTTGAGCTACGGAGCTCTCCTCTTTTATTTAATCTGCCTTTTCCTCAGAAATCTCCTCGGACTCTGCAAGGGAGTTTAAACAGCACCGATATGTGTGTCTTAACATAAGATGAAAGATCCAAGCTCAGGTAATCAAATTTAGGATCATGTAATTGAACATGACAAGGGGCACTGGATGGGGGAGCCATTCCTTCACTCGACGTCTTTCCGATCGTTCACACGCTCAGGCGAACTCACGAAAACACCAGCGTCTTCATTTTTAGCATTCTTTACCAGGTCGCCATTAGTCAATAAATGACATGCTAACTTCATGTTCTCTTCACCCATCTGGCCCGCTGACTCTTCTTCCCCATGGTGTGTTTTATATGAAACACACTGTAGCTTCAAAGCGGGGTTACTGCCTGTTTAGCCATAATTTGCTATTATGCATGGCATCCAAGAGCATGCTAGAGCACAAAAAGGAACCACATGTGGTGTACTTTAAGCACCCAAAGCTATATATTACATATGTTACATGCTGTACACAAGGTCGTTCCTGGGAGCATGTGCTTACGTGCAGAGAAGACTCTGCAATACACTGGCTGTAACAAGAGAAAAGAGGTTTAAAAGCGTGGAGAAAAAAGCATAAGATTATTCATTTCCTGTCTCCACTGGAAAGAAAAAAAAAAGCTTCTGTACCACAAAGACACAGGGATATACAGGCACACACAAGTGCTTTGTGTATGTTGTCTTTTGTTTTTTAACGTTGGTCATTGAAGTGAAAAAGTCCAGAGGAACAGATTCAAAGTGAAAGCCAGAAAGTTCGTACAGGTTAATTTTTCCTTGTTGAAGGAAGCTTGTTTATAAAAAAAAAAGTTTGACGTAAAATGGATTTCTGCAAATGAGAAAACAACATCAGGGCTAAGTAACTATCTGAAGGTGCTGTCAAAGGCTTTCTCTGTCTTTACCCTCTTCCTTTCATCTTTCTCTCATCCCTCACTCCTCCTCCCACCTTCCCACTCTCATTAGTGATGGTTGTGAGAGTGGAGAACAAAGCCCAGGCCTGCCAATCGATCACCGAGGAGCACTATCAATCGACTTGTGGAGCACAGGTCTCCTCTATCTACCCAACAATTGACGGGTCAAAGATTGATGAGGAAGATTGTTGTGTGTCTGTCTGCGTATGTGTGTTAATGCAGCAAAGTATGCCTTTATTGGAGCTACATGTAGATTACAGAGAATTTAATGTCATCGGAGTTTGTCAGCTGTGCATTGCAATTTGTCAACCTAGGAAGACAGTATCAAAAGAACAACACTTGTGAGGTATGCTACGAGTGCGTGAATGTGTATTTGCGTATATGCACCAAGCAGCGCATGCACAAATGCTCTGTGGTATAACAAAGCCCACAGAAACTGAGAGATATTTGTTTTTGGTGGTTACTCTTTACCTTGGCATTTTGTTTCTGCCCTGGCAGCAGTAAACAGTCACACAAGCAAAATTAAATCATACATTGGCATGGAGTCACACTTTACTCTGGCACGGCGTCGTTCCCTTTCTGCGCTGTGAGTCATGCCGGTGCTGTAATGGATGAATCCTGCCGAAATCTGACCAAGCATGGGTGTATGCGAGGATTTGTGGGCATGCGTGTATATTGTCAAGGTGTTGTGTAAACACTAGAATTATGTGTCACAGCTGGCCATATGACGTGCCCTGGTTTCATTTCAAATTCTGTCTCTGTGGGAAGACGCTGCTGTCACATTTGCATGAGAAAGGTTGTCAGACTAACACGTTTTCTTGTTTCTCTCCCTCCTCCTCCCCCACCTCCCCTTCTCTGTCGACAGCTCTGATAGCTATAGGGCAGTACAGCAGCACCATTGAGACTGTTGATGCCGGCTGGTGTAAAGACATCACGGACCAGGGTGCCACACAGATTGCTCAGAGCAGCAAGTCCCTTCGCTACCTGGGCCTCATGAGATGCGACAAGGTAACAAACATTACTCATATCGTTGTCTTTCTTAGACCCCGGCCGCACAGGCCTAAAGGCTGGTCGGGAGGCATCTGGCAACCAACTCGCTGACTACGCTAATCTTGCTTTATAGTTCAGGCCCTTGTTCTCACAAAAACAAGTTCTCACAAACACGAAACTGAACACTATCAGCTGGAACTTAAAATAGAGTAAACATGTTCAGTTTATAGCTCAATTAGATATGATTAGTTGCACCATTACTTTCTTAAAAACAACTATGTCTTCCGGAAATAACTGTTTGCTATCAATATTGCATGTTATAAATACATAATAGAGTTGTAATAATTTAAATTCTGCAATCAAAAACAGTTTGAATCCAAATATTACCGTAACGCAGTCCTGATCAGTGATCTTCTACAATGATCAGGACTGACACCAATATTTGAAGGCTTTGTTAAACTTGTGGTATATGAAGTATTTTGGCGAATATGAATGCACATAATCAACCACAAAGATGTAGTCAAACACATAGACATGAATACGCAAAAGCTCCAGGTTAGGGCCAATTTAAAAGTGTCTGAATGTGGGATGTCGAGTATCTAACTGCAGCCCGTGCCCAGTTTGTCTGTGTGATACATGAGTCACACGGTTGGGTGATAACAGAAGTAAAATGACATGACGACCTCTTTCAAACCTACTCTGAGATGCCTCTGGGTGTGAGGGACAGTCTTTTCAAAGTCACCCTTACACTTACATCTGGCCTCTTACTCATCCAACCCATAACCTGATGGAAGTACATGTAGTTTTACTGCCATGGTAACAACTCCACCCACGTCGCCAATTGGTTTTGTGGAGCTTCTGTAACACAGATGCATCCACTTAGTGTCGATGACATGAGTGGGATGAGGGCAAGCAAGGAAGGGAAAGTGAAAAGCTGGCTTAACCTAGAAACTGTAGGCTGTACTGATACTGTGGAACCTGGTGTCTTGTTCTGTAGCAGAGTGCACAACACGGGGCACTACCCCGAACCTTCTGGGCTTCAGTATAGTAAATATAATTGTATGTTTTAATGAGCTTTTCATTTCACATTTTACAGTATTCATTTTGGTTTTAGGTGGAGCACTGTGAAAAAGCCCCTGCTGTGCTTTTGAAAAGTGCTAGCAGAAGTTGGCAGGGAGAAAAGCGAGGGAGGAGAGATTTTGAGTTATAGTCATGGCTGCTCAGCGGGCTGGAAACTCATCATTTTTATTTTGTCATTATAAAATCAGCGATATCCGTGTGTCATGGCCTCAAGCTTGACCCTATGGATTTCTATGATAAAAATGAACACACTGAGATCATTAAGTGCGACAAGAACGCCAGTGTATCATATTTATCTATTTAGACTGTAATAAAATGACAATATATGAGCATCTGACAGTGACCCTGTATGTAAGGTCTCAGTGATGAAACAGTGTACTCAGTTCACATTATTGCAGGCATGAAGGTGCATCTGTCATATTTATCTATAAGTAATAAAGACTAACTGCATTACATAGCATGTGATCACTTAGATTCCATTTTCATCCGGTTCACTACTGCCTCACTGACTCAGTGACCCAACAATCAATATCTACACCCGTGCTAATAAAAAATTGTGCTCTGGAATGACCCACATCTTTACTGGAATAGCATTTTTTCTTAGTTTTTCTCCACCCTATGGATTCATGCCTTTCCCATCCATTGAACAATTCCAGTCACTTTTTCCTTATTTATCTTCCCAGTTCTCTTTTCAGATGTGATATTTATACTCATGGTTCAGCCAGAAGGTTGAAAAGATAAATAATTACTCTCCCTCTGCTCTGGAGGGGGAATTTGGGGATGACAGAGCTAAATAAAGCAGTAATTGATGCTATTAGAGTTGTAATGGAGTGTGAATCGAACAGAGAGAAGAGTTTGACAGTTTCCAAGGTCAAGTAGCTCGCCAGCTCTTAATCACGGAACAAATTTACTGCATTCTCACTCCTTCCACACATCCTCTGTCTTCCTTTTTTCACATCCTAAACTTTAGATTAGCCAAATACGCCTGGAGTACACATAGTTAAGACTGGTCAGATTTGTAAGGGAAGAAGACCAGGGGCCTGTACTACAAAACAGGATTAACTCTTATCCAGGTAATTTCAGGGTTAACCCTGGGTTTTCAGAACTACAAAGGTGGTTCACTTCTTGCGGGGATGTATCGCCTTGGTAACTTATCTTGCAAGCCTAACCTACTCAGGAGCAAATTAGGCTCCAGACTAGAGGTCAGCAGGTGTAAAATCACTCCCTGCTTGACCAATCAACTCTCCAGAAAATGTCACCATTCTTGAAAGATCCTGCAGACCTCAAACAGAGCACGTATGAGAAATTTGCTCATAGTCTAAGCCCAAATATGAATTCTGTTTTTATTTTCGGCTGTTAAAAAACACCAGACTGGCAGCAGAAACAATAAAAACCAAATCTCTTTTTTAAACTTGAATTTAATGAAACATTTGATTATAATCCATCAGATTATCCTATGGTAGAGTTGTCTGTCAACTTATCACACTTTTAATTCTAATACTTCTAGTACTTATAAAGTTGATAATGAGCTATGTGTCACTACTTATCCAGGTTACTGATGTTAAGGTAAGTTAACCAGGGTAACAAAAGGATATCCTTGGTATGTTAAACTGGCTTTGTTTCACATCCAAGGCAAACATTTTTATTTGATGTTGCTGCCTCTTGATTTATGGTAGCACGAAAGGGTTAGAATATGGTCAGGAGTAGAGGGAGAGAAAGAGAAATGGGGGTAATACAAAATTTGCTCAGAGAGTGGAAAAGGGGATGTTACTGAGGTTGGAGTGAAAATGAGAGCTATAAAGAGAATAAAAGAAATAAAAGTTCAGAAACCCACAGACCAGAGGAATTGTGGTTGTCTGAAAATCACAACACAACGACAGGGTGATCATGCAGGGTGATCATGCTCTCTCTCTCTCTCTCTCTCGCTCTCTCTCTCTCTCTCTCTATATATATATATATATATATATATATATATATATATATATATATATATATTTCAGATGAGATACACATTTTGTCTTACAATG
>VURO01019253.1:5078-17650 GCA_015108175.1 Pelvicachromis taeniatus
TCTTTTACCATCTCAGAGTGTCCATCCTGCAGCCATCCTGCCCTATGTGTTCATACACAGCTTGTTCAAAGGCATTCTGGGAGACAGAAGGAGATAAATCCATCTGCTGACAGAGGAGTTCTTTCTGTAGAGAGAAGAGAAACAAGTCACTGCATTGCATTAATGTTTCATGAGGCTTCAGGGCTACATTTTGTAGGTGGGCTGCTATTTATCTGGTTCTCTTTGCATTGTCTTTCCAGATAAAAAGCCTTGTTACATCAATCATCATCAACCAGCTTTTGATTTCTGATAAACACAACCCGAACACGGAGCACTGGGGTTTCTGTTTCTTGTCAAACAGATAGCAGATGACAAATATTATCTGCTGTATACTCTCATCAGTGCTATAATGCCCCGGCTCACTGCAGCCTTGATGGTAATAAACTGCAACAGTAATAGGCTCTACTGCCACAGTCAAGAGCTTCAAAGGAGCTTGTTTCATTAAACTGAATGACAGAAAGAAGCAGGGTGAACTGGTTACTGACTATTTTCCACCCACATCTGGATGCTTTTGAACACTAAAAGAGGTTCTTACCCATGAAACAGGTGACGAAGTGTGCTGCAGGACAGGACTGGGATCGCTGTTGATTAGACCCAGTTTAACAAAACCATTCATGGCCTTTGAGAAACCCTGAGAAACAGAACAGGAAGGGAGGTGATCAAAAGATGCTAAAATAAATTAGGTTTCTTTGGGTTTCAGGTTTAATCAGGGGGTTTTGTTTCATGGAAGGAGAAGGTTTTCAATATTTTGCAGAGTGTTGGGTATTTGCAAAGTTACATTGGACACAGAAAAATTTATATTTTGCACACCTGAAGACCACAGTCATACAGTTGCTGGGCACCTGATGATTAATGCAGGATTTGCAGGATACTCCTGTAAATCCACACCACAATTTGCACTGCACCCTGAGGTGCACTTATCTAGAAATGCAACTAAAGGTCACATTGAAGCAGCAACTGTGATTGGCCCGTTTAGTACTGTTGCTTTGTAATAGTAGGGTTTCAAACTCAATACCAATACTCTATACCAGACATTATGTCTCCAAAAAAATAAAATAAAATAAAAAAAAGTCGTAATTTTTTTAACAAATTTTCCCAATTATAAGGTAGGTTTAACAAAATAAGTATTTAAGATTAGGTTTGGCGGTTTCATTAGTTTTACAAAATTATTTAGATCATTTTATTACCGATCATGAAGATAAAATATGTTTTAGACATTACTAATACAAATAGGTATAACAAAAAATACAATACCAAACATCTAAATCATTTTTATTGGTGTAGAATAAAAGCATTATGGGAAAGTTCAAAATAAACCAAAAAGTGCAGCATGAGTTATGCTAAAAATAAAGAGGATACAAATGGAGTGCTTACTGCTCACACATTTTAATAAGTGATTGTAAAAATAGAAAAGTTAAGCATTTTGTTGACAAATATTACTTCAATATGAATTTTTTGTATCGATTAATATTACAGGTCAGACCTCTCTGCCTCAGAGGTGCACTTGCCTCACGATGCTGTATATTGTATGGTAAAGACTGAGGTTGGGCATTGGATGAATATATCGGCTATTGCCGTTAGGAAAGCCTATTGATGATCATTTTTACAAGGGCGATTTATTTATTTGCCCATGAGTAAGTTTGCTAATAATGTTGGTCAGCAACTAACAGAAGCAGCCAGCAGAAATAAATAATAGCTCTGTTTTAATGGCACCCTCCTTCAGCTGCGAGTAGCGATTCATTTACTCAAACTCATAACAGCAAAAAAAGAACGGCGGTGGCCCATGTTCAGAAACAAACAAAAATATTTTATTTAAATGAAAAAACCACAATGGTGGGAGGGAAACAAAGAGAAACTGGCTTATTCTTTTTCCACTATAACCATGTTTAAAGGCCGTTACAGTTTATCTGTCTTACACACTCGACCAAGCAATTAATACAAAATTAAGCAAAAAGTAAGTTAAAAATCAAAATGTCTCTTCCAGTGAACATTAAAAAAATTTCAGACGTAAAGATAAGTCTTTTGAGCGATTTGGCACATCTCAAATAAATATATAATCCAATACTGAAACAAGAAAAGAAGGTAAAATATTCTCTCCAAACCAAACTTATCAATTCTTTGACAGGAAAACAAGCATGTTGACTTTATCGAGTTTTAGCAGTGTGCTCAGGTGGTGAACAATAGACGCGTCCTGAAGGTGTGCTTGTGGCTGGTATACACAGATATTTCCGTGCCATGTGTGACATCAATGGGAAACGTTTTTCATGCAGTTTCCACCAAGCCAGTGGATTCTCCATCTACGACCTCCTCGCTGAGGTAACAGTCCATTTCTATCTGCGCCTTCTCCTCCAGTGTGCAAACAATCGTCCAACTCTTTCTGTGTTCTAAACGCGCAAATCAGTCCGTGCATGACTACATCGCTTCGCTTCGCTGTGTGCATGCCGGTCTTAATACCGACCACTGTGGTTGATTCCAATTGCATTACTGAAATTAGGGATGTTCTTACCCACTAATTTCTTATTTATTTCTGAATTAATTTCTTATATAATTTATTTGCTGATTTTGTGCTCAGCTCAGATAAAATAATTATTTTGGGTGATTTTAACTAGGGATGTTCCTGGTGACCAATTGGTTAGTTGACTAGACAAGGGGGAAAAAAATAAATCGCACTAATCAACTACTCTAAAACTAAGGAAACACATATCAAGTTCAATTTGAGAACCATCTAATGTCAAAAACTCTCTAAACAAAGGCATTTAAAACCATTCATCACATTCTTCAATAATAAATCATGCTGGTTATCTTTGCAGCACCTCACATTGTGCATTATCAACATTGCATGTTATAATCCAAACAGACAATGAACATTTAAAACAATCGAAATAAACCAATGTTAAATATGATATGTTACTACAAAAGATGTTCACGTATGTGTGTTTCTGCCTTCTCCCAGGAGCACATGACTGGTTAAAACACCTTACCTAGGAGGCGTCCGCTTTAGCTGCTTCCTTTCGATGTGGAGAAGCAGCGGCTCAACTCTGAGCCTCTCCCAAATGACTGAACTCCTCACCTTATTGCTAATTGAAAGCCCATCCACACCTCAAAAGAAAGCCAATTTCCACCACTTGTATTCACAATCTCATTCTTTCGCCTTTAAAAAAAAGTAACAGTAACAGTGCTAACAAAAAATCAGGCCGAGATTAACAGATTTATTGTGTTTCTTAACAACGATGCTTAATCTGTTGGCAGATGGCTGAAAACATTTATAACACAACAATTTACCAACAATGGTCATCAATTAAAATGCAAAACAATTAGATTAAATGACTAGTACATCTCTGTACTGACTAATGACAATAGCAATGATTAGTACTCTAATCAATGTCACGTATTGATTGGATTCTTATCGCTTTAAGAGTCACCACCATCGCTAAGCAGTGTATGTTAGTTAATTACCCCCAAGAGCAAATGATTTTGTTACACTACTCTTTACACTACTGTCGTGGTTCTCTGTAAAATGAACTACAACACATGGTCTCATATTTATCAATTAACAAAATAAATCTCGGCTGTAGTAAGCTAAGGTTCCACACACCAACATAAAACTATCCTAATGAGCACACGCATATGATTTCTCTCTTAGTATTTAGGTATGAATACAAGGCCAACAATACAAATCAAAAATGCAAACAAAGAGACTTTAAAGTGACTGTCACAACAGTTCTACTGTAGAAACACCAACAGGTAGAATAAATAAGTCAATAAAAATAAAAGTTATGTCCCATATTCGCCTTTTAGACTGCACCACCACTTCTTCGGCACATCAGCTGAAATCAGCTGTGGAGTCAATAAGCAGAATGGATAGGCAAGCGGACTAACAATTCGGAGTTGTCAACCACTAGCATAGGCGACGTCACAGGCTCGCCATTTAACAAAAAGTTAAGTTTAAAGCTCATTTTGTACTACTGCCACATCTAGTGAGAAGTAATGTTTTGGGCGCTTATTGCTGATGTGGCTTTGTTTGGTTAGCATTAACTGATAACTCCACCCTAGCGTCTTCGCTCTCGTCTGCAGCTTGTTCAAAATGCTGCTGCACGACTTTTAACCAGAACTTGCAAAAGAGAGCATATAACTCCCATCCTGGCTTCACTCCATTGGCTACCTGTATATTTTAAGAGTTCATTTTAAAATTCTAATGTTTGTTTTTAAATGTTTAAACGGTCTTGCCCCTTCCTACCTCTCTGAGCTTCTTCGTCCTTACTCACCCCCCAGGCTTCTCAGGTCAGCTGACAAGCTGCTCCTGGAGGTATCCAGGTCCAAGAGGAAGCTCCGAGGGGACAGGACCTTCTCTATTGCTGCTCCTAACCTCTGGAACAATCTGCCTCAGCACATTAGAGAGGCCCCCTCACTGCCCACTTTTAAAACATGTCTTAAAACCCATTTTTACTCCTTGGCTTATGTCACAGTTTGACACTGATCTACTGTTTTAATTCAATCTAATGTGCTGATTTTATTGTTTTAAATTTAACTCTAATTATCATTTGATACTATTTTATTTTTGCTATTTGTGCTTTTTATATTTTATTTAGTATTTTTATTTTTATTCAACAAATTGTTTTTGGCATGTCAAGTGTACAGCACTTTGTTTTCAGCTCGGAGTTGTTTTGAAAGTTTATATAAATCAATTGCTTGCTTGCTTTTGTCTAAACATGATCACTCCTGTCTCCAAAAACTATCAATTTGGCACCTGCCAATCATGGTAGGTGCCAAAATGCTAACGCTGAGGCTTCCAAATGGGGGTCCAAAACCCATGCATTTCAACATAGGGGCTATTTATGCCTTTTATATTCTAAGATCATTATAATTTAAATATTAGATTACTACAGATTATTATAATAATCTAATAATCAATTTAACCATTTCTTAAGCAACTCTGTATAAGAGTTGTATTTGTATGTTCAGTTTGTCTGTGTGTGTTGTACCTTAAAACGCAATGTTCCTCTGATGAGCGTGTGTGCTGTCTGGATGCCGTATGGCTCAGCGTATTTCGTGCTGTCACGATTCGGAAACCCCTCAAGGTTGAAACCTGGAAAGAAATCCATTGGAGTGGTGGAATCCATCAGAGAGCCACCAGCTGGGACATTTATCACCTCAAAGAAAGACGAAAAGAAATCTTATCTCTACTGAAGGTAAAGAGAAAAAATGTTAAACCGGCACCTTTGGTCTTTTAAACTTCTATACCTGGTTGTCTTTGAGAAAAGTAGCGGGACTGATAGTGTTGAGGAGGACACCATATGGACTCCAGCTGAACTTGTAACGAAGAGGATTGTCCGAGAACTCAGGAGCAGGAAGACCACCACAGAATGAGCGGTAGGACTCCACCTGAAATGTATTCCATGTTATAAAGGATGATCAGACAGTTATATATAGCAACAAAAAATAAAAAATAAAAAAATATATGCAGATTACTGGTAAGTTGTTATAGTGAGCTATTTTTAGAACAGGCCCACGGGCGACTCATGTGGTCCTTGTGGGCACCATGTTGGTGACCCCTGCTTTTAACCATTCACCATTAAACTTTTTTCTTTGTGACAGGATTGTTTCAAGGCACAGCTCTGGGTAAGAGTACAGAACCATTTATGTAGAATTAAAGGTTCCAATCAGCAAAGTTGACTCCATTAAGTAAATGGAAGAAGTATGGATCCACCAGGACTCTTCTAAGAACGTCAGCTAGTCAGGAAGTTTATCAAGAACCTGATGGTCACACTGGCAGAGTTCCAGCATTGCATTGTGAAGAGAGGAGAACCTTTCACAAGAACAATCATTTCTGCAGCACTGCACCAATCGGGCCTGTATGGTAGAGTGACCAGACGGAAGCCACTTGAAACAAAGATTTAACTTTAATTTCTGGCCTGAACGCCAAGCTTCATTCATGTCTGTTGGAAAAAATTAATTTAATCTTTTTTTTTTTTTTAAATAAGGCTATAACATGACAAAATGTCAAATAAGTGAAGCATTGTAAATACTATCTGGATTCACTAAAGTGTATTTATCTAATTATGTGATTATTTGTTTAATCATACCAACAAATGTTGTTTTTGTTTACAGAAACTTCTATCAAAAATGTCCAAGGAAGGAATAGTTGTAAACCAGCAACCAGGTCACTGGTGGCCAATGCTCACTGACGCACATCAGGAGAGAAGGCTGGCTCGTGTGGTTTGATCAAACAGATGAGCTACTGTAGCTCAAACTGCTGAAAAAGGTAATGCTGATCTGAGGTGTCAGAATACAAAGTACATCATAGTTTGTTGCATATGGAGGTGCATGGCCGCAGACCAGTCAGGGCCCATGCTGACCCTTGTCCAGTTCCAAAAATGCCAGCAATGGACACCTGAGCATAATGAAACAGAATAATGAAAGAAGGTGGCCTGGTCTGATGAATTGCATTTTCTTTTACATTACGTGGCTGGCCGAGTACGTTGCTTACCTTGGGAACACCTGGCACTAAGATGCATATGGGAAGAAAGCAAGACATGGGAGCAGTGAGATGTTTTGGGCAATGTTCTGCTGGGAAACCTTGGGTCCTGCCATCTATGTGGATGTTACTTTGAAAAATACCACCTACCTAAGCATAGTTGCAGATCATGTACAACCTCTCACTGAAACAACATTCCTTGATGGCTGGAGCCTTTTTCAGCAGGATTGGTTTAAGGAGGATATCTAATCGAGCTTAATAATCTATGATATGTGCTGGACAAACAAGTCTAATTCACGGGGGTCCGACCTTGCAACTTCCAGAACTTCTAGATCAGTTGCTAACATCTTGGTATCAGATACCTTTAAGGGTCTAGTGGACTTCATGCCTTGATGGATCATCAAGGCTATTTTGGCAGCAAAACATAGACCAACACAATATTAGGCAGGTCGTCAATTTAGTTCACTTTTATTCATCTATTTTCTTTCTATATATGATATTATTTATATATCACAACAGTTGCCTTAAGGTGCTTTATATTGTAAAGAACCTACAATTATGCAGAGAGAAGCCCAATAATCAGATGACACCCTATTAGCAAGAACTTGGCGGCAGTAGGAAGAAAAAAGTTTCTATGAACAGGAAGAAGCCTCCAGCAGAAGTAGGCTGAAGGAGGGTCTAGCCATCTGCCATGACCAGTTGGGATTTAAGGGATGGAGACAAGACAAAAGACATGCTGTGGAAGGGAGCATGAGATTAATAATAACTAGTGATTAAAGGCAAAGTGGCGAATAAACACAGTGAGTGAAGAAGAAATGTTGTTATGCCTGATCAGTGCACCAAGTAATCCCTCTGATCTAATAGTTCAGGCTTTAATCTGTTCCAAATATTCAGCTTCTAGTTTCTTGCATTCTGGCTTTTTGTGATGTTATAGAGAGAGAATATTCTTACAGGGCTATCTCAAGCAAAACGCTGTCTCTAAGCAAAGAAACCCAAACCAACCTGCTCTACAGTGCTTTTTTGTAATAGGGGTTGCCAATCAAAAGAAAAGTTTAAATGGAGTATGGCGTTATGGAGATGAGCTAAAACTGCTATTTCAGCCTGTGGTTAAACTTAGACTGGACCAGTGCAGCCCCTAATTTAAATAAAATTAGTCTCAAAATCTGAATAAGGCAAAGTTACTGTAATAGAGTTCACAAATACAAACATGAAACTGAAAATGAGTATAATACGTGGGCAATTTTCATTTAGAAAACAGGATTTTTTTTCCCATTGTCTCTGAATTCAGCAGCACCCAAACATGCAGGCAATGTGAAACTGTGTGTTCCATAATTGTTTAGTTTATGCTTAAAAACAAAATCATATGTGGAAACAAACCTGACAAATCAGTGCTTATAGGGAGACGGTTGGATTCAGCTTCCACTATATACCAACTGACTGAATGACTGCATGAATAAGCAGGTCTACAGTTGTTCTTAATAAAGTTAGTGACAATTGTATTTACGTATCTGTCAAAGTCTGATCAGGTTAACCACTTGATATGACAGAAGCTGACATGAATCATTAATCTTGAGTTATGTCTAGTTTTAAAGTTTTCAGGCTGTCAGAACAATATTGCGTTCAATTTGTTTGTTTACGTTACCAGGTTCTAATTAGAAAAAAAACACCCAAACTCCACATCAGCCTATATCTGTCTGCTTGACCTGGAACCTGTGTGAAACTCAGCATGTGTTAAACAGAAAACTTCCCTTCCATGTTGAGCCACAGGGTGACTGTTCATGTGTGTTTAAACACTGTTTATCTGGCACATATGAAGATGCCAGATTTTCTATCTCAGTGCTGTAATGTTGACTCACAGTGCAGCTTTCAGCTTTGGCCTTGTTGATACACTCCATGGCCAACATGTGGTCGATGCCTGGGTCCAGTCCCATCTCATTCACGATAGTGATCCCCGCTTCTTCTGCACTAATACACACAAATGCATACGCATTTTAATTTTTCATGAGTATATTCCTTAATAATACTATTGAGGATCTTTTCTGTTTAATTTTGTTTTTGTTATGTATTTCACTTTTTTATCAAAAGAAAAATAAGACATTTTCATTATAAAAATTACTGGGTTTAAAGTTGAAGTCTTTAAAGTCACAGCTTTTTGTCTCATAATCTTCAAACATTTAGCCAGTGCAATAATTATGTCACACAAAAACAAAACTTATATTTGGCTATAAACTTGTGCATCCCAAATCCTATACATATGGTTTACACTAATTTATTAATACTGCTGAGGATAATGTGTAAAAATGAGAAAATAATAGAGAAAAGTTTATTGAAAGCAATCCTGAATTCCTAACAGATTGCTAACAGGGTTCTGTGCACTTGATCATTACCTGCTCTGCAACGCCTTCATGGCAGGACTAAGGTAGCTGGCTGTCACCATGTTCACCTTACTCTTTATGCAGTGTTTGGCGATAAGCGGATGGAACGAGTAAGGCAGCATGCTGAGGAGAAGATGAAGGAGTTGAATTAAGTATAGTCAGAGTGATATTTTAGTCTAATCTAATAATGTAATGTTGAATTGTAGAACAGTCAAAAAAAAACTGGGCTCCATTAATACTTTCATGCATAGTGGCCACTACAGTGCACAGCTATTCAAAGGCTGTTTTCTTGTGTCGGTGTTGATGGTATACTTGCACATAAACCACTACATTGGACACAGATGTGTCGCTCCATAGCCCGCCACCCACTGGTCGTTTAATGTTACTATACACGTATGACGTGTTTCATTGTCATTATTGTTATTAACCCTTTCATGCGTGAATTATGACAACCTTAATCAGGATTTTTTTCTCAAGTACTTTTATTCATCTTTTCATGCCTAAAGATGAATAAAAGTACTTAATGAAAAACTCCTACAATTACTTTGGAGATGAAATGATATTTGTTTTAAAATGAAATCTCCATACATATTGTGGCAAAGTATTAATCTACAAATTAAATCATTGCAATTTTACACATTACTCAACAATTGCAACCAGTGTCATTTCTGTCCTGTGGTGTGACTCCAGAGCCTGCTGTACCTGATGACCAAGTCATGATCTCTGACCAGAGAGTCTAGGTGTCCTTCTTGGCTGCTGACATCCAGCATGACAGGGATGGTGTTGGGGTATCTGGCTGCCAGCTCCTCTGCCTGGCTCAGTAAAACCGATGCTAAACGCAAACAAAGAAACATTTGAAAAACAGAATGCATATAAAAGATGTACATAACCACGGTGACATGTATTTTCTGGTCTTTGTCAACTTTCTCAGTTTCAATTTGTTAAGGCTTAAAGTAATGTACCCTTTACTGTGCTTAACACCTGTTAACATAACTGGACCCTTGCACCAAGTTTGTGGTGTCTTTGTAATCTAGGGCATTTTAATGCAATTATCTCATGAATATATTTTATTTATATGTTAGCTCAGTTAACATGATGCACTGTGCTAACCAAGCTACCCAGTATATATCCATCTTTTTGATACAGTCAATGGCATTCATTATTATTATAATAATGCCAAGATACCTAAAATCCCAAGTTTTATGATTTAGGACAAAAAACCCAATGGTAAGATTTATACTTTAAGGGTAGTGTTGGAAGTGTTTTATCAATTTTGAATTTTACTACAGATGAAACAATATAATGATTCATGTTAAACTGTAAATGTACATCTAAGTGAACTTCCTCACTTATTAAGTCTCAGTTCCTTCTAGCAGCCTTCCTACCTCAGCTTCTTAATGAGGCTATATTAAAAAAAATAAAACAGATGCCTGAAAAGCTACTACCAGCATTAAAGTGGTAGTATCTTTAATGCTACAGGACCTGGACAGGTCCCTGCGACAGACTTGCGACCTTTCCAGGCTGTACCCCGCCTCTCGCCCCAAGACAGCTGGGATAGGCTCCCCCCGAAAGGGATAAGCGGCTGCGAATGGATGGATGGATGGTAACTAAAGTTCTGTGACTCTCATCCAAACTGCAGCAGTATGTCTTGTGGGGGTCCAACATGGCAACAGAAATCTAACAGGCTAAGTTTATTGGTTGACACCAGTGTACTGATGCAATGATTTCACTCTGTTGACCTAAAAAGCCCCAAAACAATTTCATCTCAGTAGAAGTTCATACATCTCCCTGCAGCTGTCAGACTGTACAATCAAAACTGCTCCCAACAAACATAGATGTTCACATCAGCACTGTAAATGACACACTAATGATCCAAACAACTACCACTGTTATAACTCGCACATTATTTTTTCTCTCAGTTACATTCTTAATTATTTATACATTTTCCAGTACCCTGCTCTGTAAATACTTTTTCTGTAAAAATTGTGTGTTTCTGTTCTGTGTCTTGTTCTGTTAGTGTATGTGTCTCTTTGCTGCTGTTACAACCAAATTTCCCCCTGTGGGACAATTAAAGGATTATTCTATTTATGTTAAAAGAGAAAACACGGTCAGTCAGTAAACTGCACTGCTTACAGCTACTCTTTGGCAGTAGCCAAAGAGTAGCATCACAAACTTGTTATTCAAGTTTGTGATGCTTCCGTTGGATTGGCGATACCAATCACTCCTCACAATTCTTTCAAACAAACCAAACTAACCCTTAATAAACTAATTAAATATTGACCTTTGGTTTCATTAATTATATGAAATTGATGAACTTGGCAATAAAGACATCAATTTTAATGGCTCAAAAAGCCCAAGACATTTCAATCTTATAATTTTAAAAGCCAAACTCACCCACAGTGACCTGGGTGCCCTGATCACGGGTCAGATACTCCACAACAGGCCCAGAGACATATCCTGAACCCAGCAGCAGAACTCGCTTCATGCCGGCCTTCTTCATGATCTGAGCTTTCTCCCTGGAGGACATCAGACAGGCTAGGTTATTATAGTAAAGCCTGACAGCATTTCAATTCCTGACCCTTCAAGTGGGAAAGGTACACACTGAACTCCACAGATTTGAAAAACTGGTACCTACAACACGAGTTTGGAAAAACTGAAGCGCAGCATACCTATATTTAAACACAAATTCAAGAAAGCAACACTTTATGTTCAATTTGCTTTTGACAAAATTTCAGAAAGTCTGGGAAGATATGGATATTTGTTGCAAATAAAAAAGGAACACCAGAGATGCAGTTGATGACACCTCCTCCAGCTTGTCCACCAAGGCGTTCCCAGGCCAGCCGAGAGATATAATCTCTCCAGCGTGTCCTGGGTCTGCCCCGGGGCAGGGATGTAGATCGACCAGTAAATTAAGCGCTTCACTTTTACACTCAGCTCTCTCTTCACCACAATGGACTGGTACAGGGTCCGCTTCACTGCAGTCGCAGCACCAATCCGTCTGTCGATCTCCCGCTCCCTTCTCCCGTCACTCGTGAACAATACCCCGAGATAATTACACTCTTCCACTTGGGCAAGAACTCGGCACAGCCCGAAAAAGGGACATGTGCCCATCTTCCTGCAGGCCCACCACCCGCAGGAGGCGCCATAGGGGTTGGGTGCATTGTGAACCGGGCAGCGGCCAGGAGCAGAGGTCCTGGTGGACCAATCCCTGGCTACCAAGGCTGGCAATTATTTCTTGATGATGAAGTTTGAGTAAACCTTTCTACACGTCATTCCTTTGTACACTGTATTGTTATTAACAATACAATGTACAAAGTCAAATTGGCAGCAACAGGGAGCAAACTGTATGACGGATGTGGAATTGGACTGAATCAAGACAAGAGAAAGGCTAGCAGTGGAGAAAGTCGTTGGAACATGGGAAAAAAAATAGGTAAAAATACTGGTGGCCACCAGTGCTTCCCCTCAACCTTTGCTTAATGCAGGCCAATGATTTGATCATTCTAAACAGAGTAAGACATTTCCACAACCATAGGATGTATGTTTTCCACTGTGGTTGTTTAATAAATGAGATTTTACATTATGTTATAATACATAATATACAATACATTAACTGTGTTAGTAACATTTAAAAAACCTGGTAACCTGTGAGTATTCCTCATTTAAATATTACAATGTATATTACT
>VURO01019253.1:18400-38965 GCA_015108175.1 Pelvicachromis taeniatus
TTTTTGGTGTATTATAAAAAAAAAAAAAAAAAAAAGCTTAGACTGCAGTAAAATAAGCAAATCAACAAGCAATGAACCATTTTATGTTATGATGTTATGTTATGTTATTTGTACTCATTTCCTTGAAGACACTTGGAAAAATGTTTTTGTGTTTTTCCAAGATAAATCATCTCAGAGAAACTCCTAAATACAGTCAAGGTCTGGATTTTTTTAAGTAGATTTTGTTCTCTGTTAACAGACAAATTCTAGCAATTATATCCTGCTTCCAGTCTTTTTCATGCAAAGAAGTAAAGCTGGTAATGATTACACCTGGCCCCAACCTTAAAAAACACTGCATGTCAGCACCAGACAAAACAAGCCAGAAAGACAATGAGTGATTGTGTTTTTACTGTAAAATAGAAGAAAATATATTTCTACTGCTTGGTGTCTGCAAATTCCAGGTTCTGTAGTTGGTAGCAGAGATGGCCTATTTAGCATGCTAGTTAAGTAAGGTGTTAAAGCAGGCACAGCAGACACCAGAAGGAAGCACTGTGAAGGAACAACCACACAGTGATGGTTAGTTACTATGAACAAAGATGCTAAAACTTCACAAATTACAATTCTAGAAAAGGATTAGTTAAGAAATGCAACAGCAGAAACCATAGAAACCAAGTTAATAACTGAGGTTAACAAGCTCTACAATTTACTTACCTTCTTTCTCTAAGTTTTTCAATGTATTCAAATTTTGGAGTAAGTTTTCCATTAGAGGTGATGACAGCCTTTAGGAATAAATCAGAACATCCAAAATCATTAATTTCACTTATTTGCAGAAAGAGTCAAATAAACATCCATTACATACACATATCTATTCCCAATAAATGTATGTTATCAACCAAAATATTGAATTAGAAAATGAAGTAAAACACTCAACTAAAAATAGCGTCATTCCTTTGTAACAAATAAAGTGAGATACTTCTCTCTACCAAGATTTTACTACTTACATCTCTGACTTGCGGGCTAAATTCTTCTTCGTCCAGTGGTCTGGTTGCATCTGAAGGTAGCTAGTAATGACATATAATTTACTCAATAAAAAAAAAAAAGGAAACCCATGTTTCACATAGTGAAACATGTCACAGCCCTCTCCCATGCTCAATCAGAAAACACCACCAAATAGAATACAAAATTGGTGGCATCATCACCTGCTGTCACTACACCTAAAACCAGACGTCTTACCATCTCCCAGATGTAGGGGAAGAGCCGGTCACCAAAATACTCTGTGGCTTCGATTGGCAGCTGAGCAGGAAGGTTGTCAATGGAGCACATGAGTATCCCATTTCCCTCCACACTGCCAGGACCAAAAATAAAAATATCAAATGTTAAAATTCAGACAAAATTTGTTGTTGTTTTCTTTATTTACCTCTTCATCTTTGCAGTTATATTGGGCTCTCAGGCAAGTCTATAGCATTTAAATTGTCTATAATTCATGAACGATTTAAAATCTTCTAATCTACAATTTTACACTTGCTACATCTGAATTTTTTGGTAATGCAATCATGCTTTTAATAATTTTTAAAAAATATATTTCCGACTGAACACTAAATTCAATTCAATTCCAAGTGCATTTTATTTAGATGTATTGTTTGTTTTATTCCTGGATATTACCATGAACCATGAAATTATGCTATACTTAAAATTACTTACAGTACAATTTATGTGTATTTTCCTGTAAAAATAGTATACTGTACTTAAAATTACTTAAATATACTTACAGTGTATTTATTTCATTATTTCCTGTTAAAACCTGACTTGTTACCCCCTTATTTTTGTACAATTTTAGGATATACTAGAGTAACTTAAATGTTAAACTATAAGTATTTGTAGGTAAATATAGTTACACTGCAATTTCAGATAACATATGTTAAAACTGCATTTAATTACAGGGTATTTAGGCTCTTAGTCACATGTTGTATTATAAAGTGTTCCTGAATTGTTCCTGAGTTGTTTCCTGAATCTAAACCGGGAGCTGGTTCCAAAGAAAATAGAGTCTGAAAGTTGAAAGCTTTGCCTCCAAATTGTACTTTGAAATAAACTAGGAACCACAAGTAAGCCAGCATTCCAAAAGCAAAGTGCTCAACTGCCTGGTTCTGCTGGAGGTTTTTTCCTGTTTAATGGGAGTTTTTCCTTCCCACTGTCGCCAAAGCTCTTGCTCATAGGGGGTCATATGATTGTTGGGGTTTTTTCTATTGTATTATGGTAGGGTCTACCTTACAATATAAAGCACCCTGAGGCGACTATTGTTGTGATTTGGTGCTGTATAGCTAAAATTTAATTTGAATTGAACTGAAATCAGGTGACATGATACTGTTCTTGGTCTTCATTAAATGTAAGAAGACAACTGCACTGGTATATTTTTATGTGCAAAGCCATCCTAAGTGAACTTCCTGCAACTATGTAACCTCTTAATACCTTCAAATAGCTGCTATGTTTGCGTCTCTTATTTTGCACCTTGTTCATGGAAAAACCTTCAGACCACTTTAATAGAACAGAACAGAACAGTCCTTTATTGTCATTGTACAACGAAATTATGGGTGACCCACACCATCTGTGCAGGAGTAAAATATAAATAGACAGCAGCTGAATGTCTTTGTCTCCCTGGGAAAGTTCAGGGCTCTAATATAGACTGTTGTAACTGAAGAGTGTTACTGTTATTCATAAACTGGACTTTGTATTTGTATTATTTTGTTTTACGTGTTTTGATGTTGTATTTGATTTTTAACTTGTAACACTGTAATAGTGTGCCTTGCTGGCCAAGTCTTCCTTGATGTTAATCTCAACAGATTCCTGGTTAAATTAAATAAATAAATAAAAATAATAATAAATATGAGGTCTTTAAGATAAGATGGGGCCTTGTTATTCAAATTGTATGGGAGGAGAAGGGATTTCTATTTAAATTTGGATGTAACAGAGAGCCAGTGAAGACACACTAATATGGAAGAAACATTCTCTCTCTTTCTAGTTCCTGTCAGCCTTCAGCTGATCCGTGCTTTACAGATCACAACATGATAATACAACCTGATAATAATACAATATTCATGCCATGAAGTAATTAAATACATGAACCAGTTTACATTTACATCACTCTGAGATAGGATGTTTGCATGTCCTACACATTTGGATAATATGTGCATTGAAGGATCTATCCTGCTCAAAAATGACCCCAACATCCTCACACAGGTCTAGCAGGATAAGGATGGTGAGTTATGTGAATAAACCAAGCTGAACATAAGAATATACAGAAATGATAACAGATGCTGCTTGTTGTAAAAATTGGAGTTTTTGCCTCAATCCTGAACCTCTGACCCAAACAGAAACATCCAGTTTATGCTGGCACAAAGGCAAAACATGAACCGTTGGCTCTTTACCTGTCATGATCAATATGCTGGTCAGCGTCATACATGCAGAAAGGCTTATCAATGGTGGTGCATTCATTCATGAACTCTATAGAGCCTCCTGCATCAGCAGATATGTCGCAAATGGCCAGCAGCCTGCAGGAAGACAGAAGAGAAGGCACTTATGAGGTCATTGGCAGACTATTGGCTATAAAGATTATAGGGATGTGCACAACTAGCCAACTAATCGTGACTGCTATAACTAGGCAGCACCAGACTTACTAGATTTAATCTAGGTTTAATCTAAATGTATTCTGGACCAACTGCAGTCTTGCAAGGCATGTCCAATAACTCTAACATATAAGTAGTTACAATAGTCCAGCTGGGATGTAATAAAAAGATAAAGGTATGTGGATGACACCTGGGTGAAAATCAAATCTCACAATGTACCACAATTCACTCATCACATTTACTGTGGACCAACTGCTGCCTAAGCAAAAACCCTTAGTGATCTCTTATGTGTCAGGAGTATTGAAAAAGGGGAGACCTATTTTCTCTAAACACTACGTCAGTCAGCTGAGACTGAAGAAGTCACTTGGATGATTGACAAAACATTCCTCCGACTGAATACGCTACGGCCAGATGAACAGAATCAGTGTTTTGCAATTTTGTTACCTGAATGATTGAGCATGCATCAAGACATTTTTCTTTGTTATTGAAGAATGTGATAACTGATCTGAAATGCCTTTGTTATTATTTTCCATTAAACAGTTCTCAAATTTCACTTCATACATGATGGTTTCTTAGTCTTAGACTAGTTAGTTAGTCTAATTGTTTTTTCCTCGTTTAGTCGACTCAAGAAATTAGTCGCCAGGAACATCTCTAAAAGATAAACATGCAATCACTGTTGAGATGCAGTAGCTACCACCACAGTACTTTTATCCATTCAATAGAAAAGGATTTTCAGCCTTTTATTTGTGATTTTCCTGTGCTGTGTTCTTACTTGTAAGGAAGCTCTGGTGATCCCTCCTTCTCTGCAGATGAGGATTTGCGTGCTCTCATGAGCATCTGAGCGTCCAGTCGCCTGAGGAGTCGAGGAGTGTGGGGGTCCCAGTAAATACCATTGATCAGACAGGTTGTATAGGGTGCTACCTATAGTCAGGAAGAAACCACTGTCCAGTCATTCCCTATGTATTGAACTAGTTTGGCAGCCATTCAGTAGTGCTTTTGAAATCTCAACTGTAATTTAAATCAACAACTCCAAATCTGAAAAAGTGGGGATGATGAGTAAAAACCACATTACACGTTTTCTACACCACTTCTCAAAAATGAAAAATATAACACCCTCAACTGCATTAAATAATATAAAAACCATAAACAATAAGTTTCTCTCTTCTAAGTCCCTGTTAGTAAACAGTTTAATAATTGATCAATATGCTGATTTGAGTTAGGGACCTGGTTATACCAGGATGAGTATGTTAGTTTAAATGCACCTGCAACTCAGAATTCTAGAAACAGGCTGAAGAGAAGGAAGAGTGGCAGCAATCTTTCATTACAGCTTCTCTGCTATGAGGGTAAGACCTGTGTGTGTGTCTGTGTCTATGTCTGCAGCGGTGCTATGTGAAGTTGTGTGTCAGCTGGACGATGCAAAGACAGCACAGTTAGTATCAATCTTGTTGCAAATGACAACATAATGTTATGTTAATTTTTACTATTGATTAATATCTGAGTGCCACTCGTTGTAAGAATTTTAGCTACTGGATTAGCTTCTCCCTTTAGCATTTCCATGACTCATCTGGTCCTTGGAAAAAAAGCAATGCAAATTATCCATGCAGTGTGATGTAAGGTGCATTGTGAGACACACAGACTGGATTCCAGGATTATTCTGCGCTGCTGTTTTCGCCAATAGCTTTGCAGTCCTGAGGAGACCTTTTTAAGAAGAGTTTAAGAAAGCGATTTAGCCTCAATATTAGCTCTCTTAAAATGAACTCTCCTAAAAACGAAATTAAAAACCATTAAAAATTAATTTACTTTTGCATATTTCATTGCACAATTCACTTTTGAATAACAACATCCTTTATTTCGATGACTCTCCCAGTATCCATACTAGTACTTGAATCCGTGGTATATTTCATAAATGCCTTAAAGCAGATAACAAGTAAGCCAGACCTTTTAAGAAGATCCTCAGGTTTCTTTTCACTGCTATAGACAAGCTGACAAAGAGTCAGAGCTTTTCTACTCTGCTTCAGCATTCAATACTACAATGCATAGGTTCTTTATATCCAACAATGACACATTCACACTACAATGTATTAATTGGGAGCACCTCATTTTCAGTATCTAGCCCAAGAATACTTTGCCAGGGATCAAATTATCAACCTTCCAATTGGTAGATGACCTGCACTACCTTCATAGCCACAGCCACCCCTGAACAGAAAGAGTGCACATTAGCTGTGTCCCAAAACCTAGGCTGCATCCTTCGGAGGCTGCATTTGTAGACCAATTACGTCATAGCCAAGCGACGAAGGGTGTCCCAATTCAAAGGCTGCTCCGACAAATGCATCCTTCATTTCCCCAAATTTGAAGGATGGGTCTGGTGTATCCTTCGTGGCCCAACCTATCCCAGAATTCATAGTGCGGCCCAGTCAATTCCAGTTTCCAACAATGGCGGCAATTACTTTGTTTTAATATTACTCTTATTACTCTTTCTGGGTCTCAAAATAAACTTTTAACATATTTTCAGGCGAGAATGTAGCTGTGTAAACTTCAAATATCTGCTCGATTTATCATGACATCACATATTTGCAAAAGTGCTCCAACATTTTTGGAGACGTCTGTTAGCCACTAGCTCGATCGCTGACCACAGGTCGTCAAGACTCACTAGAACCGGCGAGAACAGCGGACTCCCGGTACATCGTTTTCAAACCCCCCTGCTGTCTTTCGCTACTTAGGTTAAAAATATATACAAAAATATAGACATATAAGTCACTTAGATAACATGAAAATGTTATTGGATTTTTTTCAGTATTTTATTTGTTCCTGAGTAAATCGGTTTGGCTGAGCTTAAAGTTATAGTTTTCACACAGCTGAATAAACGTCAAACAGAAAACTGATTAAAAAGAAGTGTGAGACGGTAGCGAATTTACTCCAATGTCCGGTTCTTCTGCTTCCCTGGCCACTGTATCTGTGGGGATTGTTTTCGCTCTGTGTTCTAGCATCCTGATGACACCCAGTTTGTGGGTATGAATTTTACATCTGGAGTGTATCACCAAGTGATGGCTTAGTAGAAGATAACACTCAGGTATTTTCTGCCCATCATCCACAGTTAAAAGGGGCTTTAAAAAGATTTTATAGAAAACTGAAGAATGCGACAAACACCTTTGTGGAATTACACTAAGAAAGGTGATAAAGTCATTTTTTTCGTCGTATCTGCTGATCAAGATGCTCCAACTAGGTCTAAAGGTACACATGAAGGTCAAGGATGATGACAAGGCAGTAAGAACCTTTAGTCCAGGTGACCCAGCGTTGGAACCTGGCTTTGCTGGTCCATACAGAGTCTTGAAAAAGTTTGGGTAGTTGAATTACATCAGTAACACTTCTGATAGAAGATGGAAGACAAAGCTTTGTCATGCGAATGTTCTGAAGGCACACAGTGGTTCAGTGGCAATGGTAAGCTGTGTTTTCTCTGAACAGGTTGAAAGAAATCACAATGGAGATCTGGTAATCAGATTAACCATACCTCCGCTGGAAGACTGCATTGACCAGGAAAGCATGCCTAAATATGTTACTAAGGTAGATCTCGTCAAGGGATTCTTCCAGGTACCGATGACTGTGCTTGTACGGCGTCAGCATGACAGCTTGTATTCGATGAACGTGTTACCACTGGGAAGGCTCCTGCGACTTTCCAACAGTTAATGAATTCTGTCATACAGAGGTTAAGGAATACTGTTTAGTACACTGTCTATGGAGAGGTTTTATTCATTTTATTTAGATAATTTGATTACAGATTGTGAAGGTTAAAATATATTTTAGAACCTAATAATAAATGAAGGGTATAACAGCACAATACATAACATCTAAATAATTTAATTACTGTACAAGAAGATCATTAGGAAAAGTTAAAAACAAATTTTGGATTAAAGCATGGTATTAGTTACACTAAAATAAAGAAGATATTAAAAACAGAGCATTCATTGTAAAAGATTGAAACAGTAACAATTTCAATTTTAAAACTGACCTCACAAATGCTCTTTGTTTTCTCAAATTAGTACTCCACACTATGAACTCTGCTCAGTCCAGCTATGGTTCCCCTACTGCTCTACAGACAGCAAGCTGCCCAGTTCTCCAGGCATCCATGATCCGCTCTGTCACAGCTAAATATTCCATCTACTACACATTCAGCCTGCAATAATTATTCATCTTTTATCTAACTACAGTCCACTAGCCACTATGTTAATGACAGCTGATTGCTAATGTGGCGATCAGATAATTGCTATTAGATAAACAGCTAATGTCAATGTGTGTTCTGGCCAGGCTGACATTTATAATAACCGTATAATATTTAAGTGTTGTTGAAACACATCACCTCTGAAATCCCTCCTAAAGTGTTGCTCAATGTTCTAAACTACTTCAGTTGTTAGTCAAAGAATGAACTCTTTTGATGTCTGTCTGCAATGGTGCTGTGTACAATTCTATGTCAGTTGCATTTAATCATTAGTTATTGTTAATCTCTGGCTCTCTTCCACAGTATGTCTTTTGTCCTGTCTTCCTCCCATCACCCCCAACTGGTTGCAACAGATGGCTACCCCTCCCTGCCTGAGTCTGATTCTGATAGAGGTTTCTTCACTTAAAAAGGGAGTTTTTTCTTCCCATTGTTGCCAAGTGCTTATTCATATGAGATATATCAGGTAGTTCAATTGTAGGGATTTTCTCCGTACTACTAGAAAAAGCGAAAATGCAGTGTGAATGCTGAAAATTTGAAGATTTTGTCTGGAATGCTTAATAATCTTTGAAATATTCAAAGCTGAACTTGTTGAATGAGCTTAACTACATACGATTACCAAAATATGAGCCATCTTAAATGTAAAACACAAGAGTACCAAAACCTGAAAAGGCACTAAATGAAGCCAGAAAAGTATCCAAACTGAGCCTCATTTGATAAAATGTTCTTTTTTTTAAAACAAGAAGAAGAAAAAAAGCCCATCAAAATGCAATGTAAAAGTACTCAAACAAATGCTGTACAAGACAGCAATATAAGCTCAATGCAAATCCATGAATCATAAGTAGGTAGGTTCTAATTGGTGGAAGCTTATAAACACCCCTCCAACACACATGCACGCACGCACGCACGCATGTCTCCACTTAACAACGTTTACAAATAAGGACACACACACTTTGATAAACACATGTCCCAGTCTCACACTGTTTGCAAATATACACACTCACACAAGGGAGTGATACAGTGGGTGTGAGAGTGTGTGCCTCTGTGTTTCCATTCCAATCAAGCGGTCTGAATCAATGACTGTCTTTTTTAGAGTCATTGGCCTGAAGCTGCTGAATTTTAATCCAGCAATCAGGAGCAGTTTGTGTCAGCTTCCTTAGGCTGTTTAGTTTTATTTCCCGCCAAAACAAAGAAGAATGAAGAAACTGCTGAGATACTCAAAAAACAGAAATGGTTTCCACAAAACGAAAAACCGTAGGTCCCAGCGACAAACTTAACAATGAGCACAAGGACATGTCACTGAAACAAGACATTTATTTCTGGGGGTGGGATCTATACCACTGAAATTGACAGAGAAATGGCAGTTAGGGCTGGGACAGCCCAAAATACGTCGACGTAAAAAATTTGCGTCGATGCATCGTCACTTTCAAAAAAACACATGGCGGCAGCAAGTAGCGGTAACATGTCGACTTAAACCACGCCCCCCGAACACGCAGTTCTACAGTATGGGGATATTTTAACCGAAAAGGAAGTGATTCAGTCTTTGCCGGCTTTGTAAGGTGGAAATGGCCGATCATAAAACGACCGTAAGTTTTCAACTTTTTTTTACTAACGCTGGTTTTTACCCTGTAATTCATCCAGACACCCCCCACGTAGACATACACTCACTCATAGACAGAGATAAACACCCAACCTCCGTAAATGCAAAACTAATTCAAGCTGTTTAGCAGTAACATATATCATTAGATTAATCGATGCATCAAAAAATTTATCACTAGATTCATCGATTCGGAAAATAATCGTTTTGCCCAGCCCTACTGAAAATGCGCTAAATGTGCCCAAAAAAGTACCTAAACTGAAGCTATATTTTAAAACAAACAAAAAGCTTAAGCTCATCAAAATGAAGAAGTACTGAACCAAATGCTGTACAAGAGAAAAAGACCTGAAATCTGCTCAATGCGAATCTATAAATTATAAGCAGGCAGTTCCTGATTGGAAGCATTTTGTGAACATCAATCAGACACACAAACACATAGATACAGTTGCAACTATGTTATTTAGGTTTTATTTTAGTATTGATTAATACCTAAGCATTGATTTTAAACAATTTAAATACTGTTAAATAGCTTATTATTTTAATGCATCTGACTGATTTCACTGCGTGACATTAACTCACGGGGCACACTCCTCAAGATAAGACAGTCACAGCTGCAATTTCCACTCAACTACTACTTTTGTAGATGATTCCAGTTCACCAAAAGTATGATGTAAATTATAATTACAACAACAGGGAAAAAAAGTCTTACGTTAATGTGAGTGTGAATGGTGTGTGTCTCTGTGTTAGCTAGGGTGTACCCTGCCACTTGCCACAGAGCAATACTTCTCGAGACTTCTGAAGGCAAAGTTTTTCTTAGACACTGGCTACTTTTTCACTCATTTTTTAGTCCAGTCCGCGGACTAAAACCACTTAAAACGGACAGTTAAGGGCAACAAAGCCCCTAACTCAAGAAATGAATCAATTATGGGTCTATGCATAAAACAGAACCTAGCAAAGAACCAATTTTAAAATATAATATAAAAAGTGTATTTTTGCTACAACTAAATAATTCTTAATGAGCTATTAGCCAATTACTTGCATATCTTGCCAGGTTTGCAATGCGTCAGTAAAAATCTTTTTGAGAAAACTGGAGAAGTGGAGGACAAAAGAAGCGGCAGGCCTAAAAGTAAAAAAATTAATCTACAACAGATGAACACTGTTTGAAAGTCATGTCTTTGTGTATCATATCATATGCATTTGCAACCCCTTTGGTGCAAATTTCTCTCCATACGGGGGAAATGTATTTAAAGTTAAAAAGTCTTTAGTGTGCAAAAAACATCTCGTCTTCTTTTCTGGGTCCAGAGGATCCAACAAACCCCTCGCTGGATTTTTTTCTCTTGTCACTTGAGTTCTACATTCGACTTATCTGGTAATGTTTCCCTATCACCCAGAGCCCATCTCCACTCCTTCCTGAACTCTTCACAATTTTCTTTCTTCCTTAAACTCCCACCATTTAATCACTGCCTACCTTCATTTTCTCATCTTCCTCTTCAAATCCATCCTACAGACTACCAACTGGAGATTATATTCTCCGCTGCCACCACATTGCAGTTTCCTATTTCTTTCAGACTGCACCTTCTACATGAGACATAGCCTCATGTAACCTTTGTGCATCTTACTCCGTTCTTATACGCCACCTGACGTTCCACCCTGTTCTTGAAATATGTGTTCACCATAATCATTTCCATCTTTTGCAAAATATGCCCTTCCACATTTCTCGCCTCAACACCATACCTACCCAACACCTCATTGTCTCCTCTGTCCCTGAGGACACTCTCTGCCACTTCATTTAACAACTTCTGCATGCAGTAATGCCATTTCTGTATTCATGCACATTTCCAGAATTCCATATTCTTTTCTAACTGACATCCAACCTGTGCACTAACAACATTCACGCCTTCATTTTCCAGCTTCAAATTCATGATCCTGTCTGACACTGTTCTTTCAAGATTACCCCTACTCCATTCCACTTCCTCTATACAGCATAGTAGAACAAATCAGTGCTACTGGCCTTGCTGGCCCACACACAACACATCAATCTTCCTTCTCTCAATATCAGTGAGCTCTCTCTTTACCAGTCATAGACCTTCCTTTTAAAGTCCCTACTCTCACCTCCAAAATCTCTCTTGTTGCCTCGAAACATACCTTACCCCTTTCCTTTCCCTAATCTCTAATAATCTATATAAAAACATAGGGATTACAATGGTAAACACGGATCCAAAACCCTGCAAGTGGGGTTTATATTTGTACTTTAGTGACACATCAATATAGCATGTGTTTTGAAATGCTAACACAACTTCACTTACTCATGCCGTATGTGTTGCTGACTGAAGTAGAGGACAAGGCCTCTGAGTAACAGACAGGAACAGATGGAGGAATGTTGTAAGCGTGGTTTAGTGACAGACAAAAGCTAAGAAACTCACGCTGGTCCTGAAGTGGGAAGTGTACAGTTCTGGATGGTTCTCGTACTCCATGGGGTCATAGATGCTGTCACTCTTTCTCACAAGGTGGTGGTGTCGGCTAAGAACGGTGGCATACACTTTGGTCATATCTGGGAAGAAAACAAGCATACAATGTGCTATAGTTAAATTAAATTATTTAATATAACTTAATGATAAGTCATAAAAATAAATACAATGGCATAATCAGAGGTTGTAGGATTACAGTCAGATTTAACCATTTGGATAAACCTGACCTTTAAAATAGTCCAGAGACACCACTGAGCATTCAAGTGGAATAAAAAGATCTCACAAAACAGTAATAAAAAATCCTGTTTTTTACTTAATTTGACTTCATGAGATTATCACAAAACTAAATGCAGTTTTATTGTTAACAGCCTACTGTGCAAATACTGTGCATTAATTATTATATATCCAATCTTAATGTCACATTAATTACATTAATTAAGTAATATATTAATTTAATCTTTAATGATAATACAGACAACTGACTTTGAATCCTTATAATTAGAGAAGTTACAGTGGTGGGGTGTGGAGTTTCGTGTGGTATGGAGCAACAAAGGTGGCTGGAAAGGTAGCTGGAACGCTGCGCTCTCATAAAACCAAAGGAAAACACTGTAAATAAATATTAACTCACTTGCCAACTTGCAACTAACCAGGGCACATCATTCATGTCTCACAAACTAAAAGGACTGTACGAAGTACTGGCATTGAATCTGTTCAGACCAACTTCTACCACCCTCAGACTGAATAAGACTTTAAACTCCATGATTCGTAAGTTCTAAGTTTTGTTTACAGTGACGAAGGTGCCCCAGGCTTTCATGGGATTTCCCCCTTTGATTCACTGCTCAGCAGAAAGCTGCAGGGGGTGTTGGACCTGATTAAAAAAAACTGGTAGGATGGTAGCTACCAGCTACCATCTAGCTCAAAGTTACTCAGCAAGTGGCAAAAACCCTTCGTGGTCACACAGCAAGTGGGTGACATTGACTGTGAAGTGGTACGGTTGGAAAGGGGAGGAGCCACACCTCAACATTCTAAAAGCACAGAAAGAGCCTAAAACTGCTTTTCCGGTGAGTCTAGTGAAGGAAAAAGATGAGCTGGCTGTAGGTGCCGAATTCCACCATTCCCACCTCCCTCCATTGTGATGACCATCTTGCACAGGCCCAAAGAGCAGATGTTGCTGCATTGCAACAGCGTTTTGCTGTTCTCCCCCCCTGCCTGGTTGTTTGAACCTCATAGACCACCATTTCAAACTACGCCCTAAAGTGATGTGGCGGGAATTGTCTGAAATGCCAAATGGGGGGGGGGTAATAGAAGAGCACACAGTGCTTGGTATAGCACTGTGGTGAAGAAAGATAGATCTATACGGTTCTGTGTCAACTAAGTGACACAGAAAAGAAACAAAGTGGGTATCACAGTTTGATGGCTTCTGGACTGGTTGAGCACTGTTCATTTTTTCATGATTTAACTATGGGCTACTGGCAGATTCATGTGTCTACAAAACTCAAGGAAAAGACGGCTTTCTCCACTCTGTAGGGTTTGTACCAATTTGTAAAACTTCCATTAAGCTTGTTATGAGCCCCAGCCACCATCCAGCGCCTCATGGACCGGGTGCTGCATCCACATGCTGTATATGCTGCCGCCTATTTGGATGAATTCACCATACACAGTGACACCTGAGTGGTTGTAGTTTTGGAGTCCCTCGGCCAACCCAAAGATGTGTGCAGTTGGACAGAGGGAGGTACAGTATTTGGGGTACAACTTGGGAGGCAGGCAGGTGCACTCACAGATGAATAAAACAGCAGCCCTCACCTCTTTTTTGGTCTTGGGACCAAAAAAGAGGTGAGGCAGTTCTTGGGGCTGGCTTGTTACTACCGCTAGTTCGTGGCTGGCTTTCTGGAGCTGACCAGCACTTTTGACTGATCTCACCCAAAAGGGTGCCCCAGATCTAGTCCAGTGGACAGAGCAGTTCCAGACAGCATACATGTAGGTGAAGGCTCTCTGTGGGGAACCCCTGCTCTACATGCCTAACTTTTCTCTTCTTTTTATCATGCAGGATAAAAGATCTGTTGGAGGCATAAGTATGCAGACTTATGCCTCCAAGGCCTCCCAGCCCTGGGAAAGTGATCTCCCAGCCTGAGATCACTTTGCAAGTGATTCACCCTCAATTCACACCTTGTCTCGTGTCATCCTTAATGACTCACATGATGGCAGAGTGGGTCAATGATTCTCAGTATCTCAAAGTTGACAACCCCACAAAAATAGGGCTAGACGTTTTAATACCATCATCTGGTATATTTGGTCATATCCCAGAGCCCTTTGCTTATTAGGTTCATGACTTTCCAATTTAGTCACAGAGGCAGAAAAACAAAGGAACATAGTAAGAGTTTGGTTACTACTAAGAACTTTTTGATTCGTCTATAAATTAATAATTTTTTGTTTTTTTCTAAACACGTTTCATTTGTATGTTCTGTTTGTATTTGTATGTGCAGGTACAGTGATCTATACGTTAGATGCACTTCACTTGCTTTTTGTGGTATCAATGTTTTTTCACATTCGAAACAACAAGATCAGCAGGACCATTCCCCCACAGGACGGGTGTGTTTCAAGTCCTACAACCCTCCACGGTCACTGCAACAGCTGGAAATTGCGCGATGCTCAAAATGTTTCATACCTCCTCTTTCAGAGACGTCCTTCAACTCATGAGGTTCAACATATTCAACAGGAAGCTCGTTGATGATGTCTTGGGCTCCCTGCAAGAAAGAATAAAATGAATAGAATAAAATGAAACATTTATCACAAAATCCTCCTTAACGTAGTTTTTCTGACTGAGTGTTTGGTTGTGTCTAAGATTTTGTACCTTGGAGACGTTTCCTGTTCCAGTAAAGCAAAATGTGAGGGGTCCAATGGATTTGGGCATCAGCCCCATTGAAATTTCATACCCACAATCCCTGACTGCCTGGATGGCCTGGCTCACATTCCTATAGTTATGAGCCATACCGATGTGCTGGATATGAATCAGGTGAGGAAAAGGACATTACATCTGAACTCTTTATAAGGACAAAGTTATTTTTTGTTTGTTTGTTTGTTTGTTTGTAACATTTTGAAATGATAAATAATGGCCTTTCTTACCATTAATGGTGTGTGGTGGCCGAGAGCCAAGAAGCGCAGCCCTAATCCATGCAAAATGTTAATCATTCCTGAAAAACAAAGAAAGATTCAATTACTTCAAAAAGAACAATTTACTAAATAATAATAGACAAAATAGTAAATCATAACATGGTCATCATTAAGGAGTAAAATGACTGTATGAAATTTTTACAAACACTGAAAAAACTGGTTATTAATTCAAGGTTAGAGGGTGATTCCTAGTATTCTGTGCCAACTGAGTTCCCATGACAGACAGAACTGTATGTTGTATAAAAATGGGCCAGTATGTAATTGTAAAAGCTTGCCGTACACTATTAACCTCCCATCTACCATAGAAAACAATCTTTTGTATGCAAAAATATCTTTTTAATTGTCTTCTATTTACATGAATTACAGCTGGTTGTATACATTTTGAAGGAAATCATCCACAACACCCAGAATAAACATGTTTTTCTATCTGATTTCTCAGATTGTTTTTAGTGCTCAGTTCAGATAAAATAATTATTTGGGGTGATTTTACCATTATTGTACATTCTGAAAAAAAAGTTGCAACATGGCATTTAATCTACTATTAGACTCAATTGGCTTTAATCACACTCTTGATCTTGTTCTGACATATGGCACAGAAACTGAACGATTAACAGCATTCCCTTAAAACCCTCTTTTGTCTGATCATTTCTTGAACAATATGTAAATTTCTGATAATGGATTACAGAGCAGTACTACATTACACTGCGTATGACTTTATATACTGCCTGCTTGCCTATCAATCCCACTTATTTCAGTTTGTGTCAGATGAGGGAAATAATGACACAGTCTACATTACATTTATTTTGAATCCATAAAAGGATGAGAGCATGATGGTAAAGTGCAAACTGCATCCAGGACAGAAAGAACTGCATTAAGCTTCTAACACAACTTCGGCTCTTAGCCAGCACCTACACAACAAATAGGGGAAATACCTCCAACATGCACAAACATTTGACCACACAGCATACAATTAATTAGCACAAATGTAATGTATTCGCTAAATTCTTTTTCATTCATATTCCTACTCCCTGGTATAACTCTCAAACGTAAAACATAGAACCCGTAAGCTGGAGAAGAAATGCCATCTCAATTTAGAAGATCTTTATTTAGCCTGTAAAAATAGTTGCCCCTCTGTAAATCTGGGGCATCTTGCTATTCATCGCTGACTGTAGAAAATAAAAACAGCCATAGGTTTCTCTTTAGCACTAAAGCCAGGCTGATAAAAAGTCAGACTTTTTTAAGCCAAGCATTTGTTTAACGATCACTAATAATGAGTTAATTAATTTCTTCACAAAAAAACTTTTAACCATTAGAAAAACAATTATTTATAGCTACTTTCAATACTATTGATATTTAAAGGGGGACATGGATTGATCACAAGCTTTGGGTGGTGGCCTAAAGAACAAGATCATGGAAATGAGCATAGCAAACCCCAGAAAATGAGTTTTGTGACTGGCCTTTTCCTACCTTCATCTATGATATCCATTTAAAAATCCTTCTTTAGTTAATGCATTCACACAATTTTCAGAAAACGTGACCTCTGACCTTCAAACCAAGGTCATGGAGATTTAAACTGATCAAAGATTTTTAGTAAATACAACTATGGTTTGAAAATCCTAGGTGACTTCCTTTTAGCGTTATCGCATTCAGAAAATTTTCAGACAACTTGACCTCTGACCTTGAGGTTTAAAGGTCACTGAGATTCAAACTCTGCTACAGTATTTGAAACTCCTACATCATGTTATAATGCTGTAGATGTTAATTAATATTAATAATAATTCAGGGTCCAGAGTTTTACTGATCCATGTACATTTATATCAGCTTGTTAAAAGCTTTTAAATATTAATGCGATCTGACTAACACAATATTTTATATTACAACTCTGCTTGCTGCAGGTATCTATATGTATGGCTGCCGTCAGCCTTCATTAAGCTGTATAATTTAAACATGGTATCAGGTCTCAATACTATCAAGTTAAGAGTTCATTTGCATACAACTTCTGGAGGCTTACTGCAGATTCTTCTCTGTGTAACACAAACAGCGATGGATGGAGCAGCTACAAAGTTTGTTCTTCTTCATGTCTGAGTTTACTGATCAGATGCTTTGATGAAGGTTCCCGCTAGCATTTTTCTCAGTAAATGCTTTAACAGTGAGTATAGGAACAGCGCTGCTGTTTACGCCATAAACATGTTTTCTTTCACGCAACCTGAGTTCACCGTCTTGGTACCAGGTGAATGAGGCAAGTTGTATAAAGCGCTTTGAGTGCTCAGTAGAGCAGAAAAGCACTCTATAAGAACCAGTCCATTTACTGTTTGCCATTAAGAACACCTTTTAACCCTTTAAGCTTTTTGTTTTCTGACTTCACTTTACCAGAAAGACCTATTCTTGAGCCAATTAATTGTGGGTATTTATGTATGGGGTCAATAGTATATTGTCTAACACATTTTCCAATCATGCAGGTGGAGGCACAAATTCCTAGGAGCATTGCATCAAGAAGGGGGTCCAGCATAAAACACTGCCAAATCAAGCACACAGACCCATCTCCTAAAATAAGGGAGTACACAATAGAAGAGTATGGCTGGACAGAGGGATTTCTTATAACTCCTATTTTCATTTTTTGGATGTCAGATGAGATGCAAAATTTTGTAGCAGTTTATAGTGAATAACAGATTTTGATCCTGCAAGTCGGAGTTAACAGTGTCAACAGTGGTCTGACGGATCAAATGATAAATGCCATGTTTTTCCAACTGATTCACTTCCGTCTGTGATCTGATCTCCAGAGTTTGGTCTCAGGTCTGCAGTGCAAACCTTTCTAGACAGTGTGGGAAATAATGAACAGGATTAGGAATCTTAGCAGCCTTTCTTACCTGCAACACCAGCCCATTGGCCAAACGCTACGATCCGGTACCCATTAGCATCAACCATCTTCTCATAATCAATGAGCCGGACCTCCTGCCCAGACAAGAGGAACTTTGTTAGTGTTTTTGAAGAGTTTGAATTTAAATGGAAAATAAAATCCAGCCTCTGAAATCCAGCCGCGGCTAATATTCAGGTGCGCTTTGTAGTCCGGAAAATACGGTAATTATTATTATTTTCTTTTTTAATAATAATCACCTCATTATTGGCAACGCGACACCTACTCTTCTTCTGGAAATCAGTGCCCCGCACCATGCTCAGTGGCACCACGAGACAATGTCTTTATTTAATCCTATTTTATAATCCGTGATCTGTCTCACGATAGTGACCCTAATTTCTTGTCCTCCCACCAAATCTTATATCTAATATCTCAAAACCAATGGATCATTTATTGTCATTGTTTGGCTTTGTGATTAAGATTGTTTCACCCTGTCAAACTGTTAAATCTCATTTCCCTTAATAAAAATAAATAAAACAAAATGGTAGTAGCCATTTTTTGTGTTGTTACCTTATGTGTGCTATGAGGGGTCACCGTTTGTGTTTTACGGTATGGTGTGTTTATGTGAATACATTTAAGGTAGACACATATAATTACGCCAGGTGTTGTTGTTCGGAAGGAGCAAACAGTTTGTGACCTGTTGAACAGCAAATACTGATGGAAGTGGAATAAAGATGTTACAACAGCCAAGATAAGTACAGCTGGAGTTATTGGACTGTAACAGGTTTCATTCATAACAGTGGCGTTGTGTCTCCCCCGCCTATGAACACCTCAGTGGCTTCAAGTGTAGGCTTAGCCTCTACAAAAATAGTAACTCAATCTGATTTAGGTCTGTACATTGATTAGGATACTCCAAAACTTCAGAGGTAGACTTGCTGGTGTGTTTTGGATAATCGTCCTGCTGCATAACCCAAGTGCGCTCGAGCTCCAGGGCACAAACTGACAGCCAGTCTCCTTCAGGAAACAGTCTTCTTTTTCAGTAAAAAGCAGAATTCATGGTTCCATCAATTACGCCAAGTCGTCCAGGTCCTCAAGCTGCAAAGCAGGACCAGAACATGGACTACCACGTACAATTGTTGGTATGATGTTGTTCTCCAAGGTACTACCCAAGATGCCTCAAGCCTGGTCCTTTATTCCTTTTGTATAGTTTCACACGATCTTCTACATTTACACTAAATAATTTCCATGACTTTATATACCACTTAATTTAAATAGGACAGCTTAATCTATAATAATACAGAATAACAGATTTTATTTGTATTCCATATTAATGACTGAAATGACGCAAATTCATGTCCCCCTTTAAGCAGTGATTACATTGTGCAACATGGACAGTTGAAGACTTCATGAACAAGAAGTCCACCATTTGGCTACATGTGCAATTTTTGCATTGTAAAATCAAGTCTCTACAGATACGTCTGTGCAATCACAAAAATTTTTTAAAAAACAGGAAAGCGAACAGAAATCTGCACAGACTCTCATGCTCACTGTCTGATGACAATGACGTTTGGACCCAAGCAGACCCTAGGAGACATTAATAATAATCAAGGTTTCATATGCCTTGAAGGTTTTATATCAGTCTTACATACTGTGAGATGTGACTCTCTACTGAGAGAGGACCGCTGCTGTCAGGCTGCAGCAAGTTTATGAAAAATGAAACAGATTTAAAGACTGTAAACAACCACAGGTTTGGTTTTAACTTACCGGTAGTCTTAATTCAGTTTTGGTGTTAATGTGTCAAAATAAATAAATAAATAGAAGCAATGATTCCTGGAAGCAGTTAAAAAGCTTGTTTTCCAGGTGACTGAAAGGACTGAAATGAAAGATATTGGCTTTTTATCCCAAAAATTTATCACAGCGTGTGTGAATTTATGTGTGTGTGTCTGTAAATACACGTGTGTGGGTGCATGTGTCTCAGAGAGGCTGCAGGTCTTTACTGCTGTTGGAATTGAATCACAACAAAAAAACAACACATGCTGGAAAATGGCAAATGTCTGTCAAGCGAGTCTTGGCTTCAGGTTTCAACACTCTTGCCTCTCATTGACCTTGAGAAGGGCGATCACTGCAGGCTTCACTTTGCCTGCAGTGCTTGAGCTGAAACTTGAGAAGAGTTCAACTACTCAAACAGCAACGTTTCAACTAATCGATTTAGGTTATTAAAATATTCACAGAGAGCAACATAACTGCTTGTTGAATTTGGCTTTCAAAATGAAGCAGCCGATCACTGCAATGAGTAATCAATCTATTGTATATGAGTAACATTTGTAACTGGCAGCTAGTTTGGGTTTATGCCAACTGATGATCACAGCACGGTTAGCTTGCCCTATATTAGTTGTTGTTGCTTATAATGGTCACGTTAGCAAAGACAACCCCAAATGACAGGTGCAACCACTGTCAAGAGTTGAAGCAACATGTACATCTAAATCCTGCCTTAAACCCTCATGCTGTTCAGTCCTTGAACCTAGGATCTTCTTGCAGTAAGGAAAAAGTGCTAACACCACACTGCCCACCGTTGTCTTTGACTCAGCATATTACTTAGAAGAAGAAAAACTCATACTGTTAAAAAAAAAAAAAAAAAAAAAAAAAAAAATTTAAATTAATATAAA
>VURO01019256.1:0-12987 GCA_015108175.1 Pelvicachromis taeniatus
CCAGCATCCTATCGTAAAGAAGGATCAACAGAAAGGTGTCTTTAAGTCTTGCAGTTTAACCAAGGTTCATAGATTTAAACATACAACAATGACAATATTAAATAATTCACTCTCACAGTAATACATTTCTTTTATTTACATAAAAAACCTTTCACAGTGTACAAATAAAACTGATCCGAACTAACTACTAGTCTGACACCGCACTAATTAACAGGTATCTGTCTCTATACATTACATTGTACCTCTGCAGTTTGCTAAGCACTTGCTAGCATTAGCTAGTAACTCTACAGAAAAAAATATGATAAATTCTGGACCAGAAAAACTCCAAAACAAAATGCTGGAATTATGCTAAATCCATCTTTTACATAGGGCATTGGATATAGTCAATGGTGGCCAGCAGATATGTGTGAACTGATGTATAACAAATGAAAATTACTTGTACGAAAAAGTAGAGGAGGAATTAATAAAATGACAGTTTGATCATAAAAGGCCGAGTTTTTTTTAGTAAAAAAAGCTAAATGTCTTTTCACTATCAAATTGCTGACTAATGGCAGAACTTACATCAGTTTTTGCTGTAAAAGTTTTCCTTTTAAAACCCAATACGATGTATTCATAGAATGACCAACAAACCAAAATTTAAAATCTGTCACTTTGCAATCACATATAAACACCATTACATTTTTATGACCAATGTCAAATAACACTAATAACACATTTCTCTGTATAACTATTGATTCATCAGAATAACGCCTTTTTTCATGTTGTTTCCAAGTTTAAGGTAAAGTTACTTTTTAAATGAACAACAGGAGAATGTGTGAACCCCACACAAGTAACATCTTTTATATGTTGTGCTATTTATTGATCTGCAGAGTTTATTACTCTATGTGTGTAATGTATTCTTTTTCTATTTGTGAGTTGCAGCAGGAAGAGCACAGAAACAAGAAATTGGGTGTGAGAGAGCCTGTGCTGTCGTCTCCATTCAGGCACCAGCGTTTCCATTAAGTAATGCTGTCAGCTCTGTCACTACCCGCCGCTCTCCATCTCATACATAACAATACCTCCTTAATTGGAATGCTCCTGCGACAGTTACAACACAATCCAGGTGAAAACACACAAACGCAACGTGTACAAAGTGAGGAAGAGACAACATACCCTGAAAAATGCAGCAGCTGGCCAAATTGAGTGGAACTTTTGCAACTTAAAGCAACTTAGCTCAACATGTATCAGCAGAACTGCGTACGTGTGCAGAGGGAAAGAGTTTGTCTTTTCTATGTGTGTGCGTGTGTTTCCCTCCGTTTGAGGAGTGTGGATACTGCAGTGTGAGTGTGTGTATTGATGTAAAGGTGTGCGTGCAGCTGTTAATCTTTAATCAAACACTTTAACATGAATGCAGATCTTATTGTTTGTGCTACATGTCACCCCAGTGGGAGTCTGGTTTGTCAGCAGCCACTTGTCTTGTCCTGTCTGTCCTGAAAGCTAATCTGATGCTAGAGCTGATACCCCTTCTTCTGCGACACATATTCACCAAACTCTATACTCCCCTTTGCACTGATGCAGCCGGCAAAAAGAATCTCTGCGAATCTTTTGGTGTTTAAAAGTAACTTGGAATTATGAGTGCTGCAGTCCCACCCGATCAGAGCTGTCTCCGGTGATAATACAGAGTCCAATTTTCATTTTTCCAGTCTTCCTCTCCATAAAACTAATAAATAAACATACCTGCCAAGTATATTTCCTCAGGGTACTCTATTTATATGCAATCTTAAAACTAGGCCACACAACCTGTTTTTTTCTTTATTTACATCAGACGTAATTTTACACTACTTACTTTGATTTTGTTAGCTACCAGAGAGGTTAAAAAAAGCACTTCAAATCTTTATAAAATCCCAAAATATCAACTTCTTCTCTTAGAGGTTTTGTCTATATACTGATTATTCTTGCCTCCCGTGTTATTTTTTTAAGCCAAGCAGCAGATGCTTTCTTCTATTACACTGCCATCACAGATTGTAGGTTGGTGGGATTTGGAGCCGGATATTTTACATTAAGAACTGAGAAAATATAAATACGTCCTAAAAATGTCAGTTAGTTTTGCTTTTACTATCAAACCAAAGCCACCATCTTTTCTCCAAAGGACAGTAAAGGGCAGTAAAGAATAGGGGGCAGGGTGGCTCAGTAGGTAGAGTGCTTGCCCCTTGATTGGAAGGTCGACGGTTTGAACCTGAAGTACCCTTGAGCACGGTACCGTCCCCCACATACTGCTCCCACTGGTGGCTGCCCACTGCTTCGCTTCACTGAGTGAATGGGTTAAATGCAGAGATGGGATCAATAAAGTATACATTATTGTTACTATTATTATTAAAGTGTAGTACTGGCAACTCGTTGGAGTTGAAGGGACAAGACTCAAGACATTAAGGACAACTACAAAAGTGAGCTAGCCAGGCCACCTTAAGGGAAACACAAGACAGCACGGACTGCAGCTATGTGCTAGTGTCAACTTCAGAATAAAGAGGTATCCACACTGGAGGTGAGTAGCAGCAACATTGGGATAAATGACCACAAAAATATGTCATTCAGTGATTTTAGATGATTTCAAAGTTTCTCAGCTTGAAGGTGAGTGATTGAAGCAACATCCAGGGAGACTGAAAAAGACTGAATATGACAGGGCAGCGAAATCCAGTATGATATTGTAACTCCTGTATATCTTGCTAAACACTGGATGACAGGCAGGACTACCAGTAGCTGAACAGAGGACATATTAATTACAAGGTCCCTTGCCTCTATATCATAATCAGCATGATTGAATGTGCCTTTTCTCCTCTCTAAAAGAGAAACAACATAGTAAAAAGATTCTACAATGCTTTACTTATACTGGTGATGTCAACAATACCTGCTGGGAGGTCCTGTCTGCAATACAATTTCCAAACTTCATTTGTTTCAGTGAGCACTTTAAAGTTTATTGATTTGGATTAAATAGACCCACAATAGCTCTTGGCTAGCACAAGGCCAGCATCGGGGGTATTCACTGAGATTCAGGAGTAGAAGAGACGCTGAGCCAGTTGCTTCCCCGAGTCCCTTATAGCCATTTCACATGGCAATAAACCCGGCCAAGTGAAAAAAAACAAAACAAAAAAAGACTGTGTGGGGCTTTTTACCAAGCACTAAGCTAGCTGACAGGCCACACAGAGCCAGCTAGCTCTTTCTCATCCCCCCTTTTCTTTCCTTCTCGCCTGCCCTGCTCCATCTTCCTGTACCTTCCAGGCCTTTTCATCTCCATCTCTTTCTCCGCTTCCCTCCTTTGCCTCCTCTTCATTTTCTTTGTCTTGTCAAAGGGTTTCAAGCTCAATAAAATACTATCTGTCAGCGTGCGATGGAGTAGGTGTATTCGACACGATATTGACACAACCTTGACACGACGTGGGCCGAGCATTGAGGTAACAGGGAGGTAGGGAGCTTCGGCAGCAAATAACCGACAGGCCCACAGAGAGACAGAGTGATAGAAAGAGACAAGAGATTGAGTCTCTATAGTAATGTTGAAATAAAGTTGCTTTGACAGTACTGTTGATCCTTTCCTGCAGAAAATTCTATTTGGTTCCGTGCTGGGCTCCTTTCTGCTGCGCCCGGCCGTACTGTGCTAGTTTACACCCTGACATGCTAGTACGTGCGGTTTTCTACATCAGGCCTTCCTGTTTTGTCGTTTTATTTTGTGTATTTTCACTGCTGAATTCTTCTCCATCCCCATCCTTCTGCACCTCGCTGTTTTCATTCTCCTCTCATCATTTTTCAATACACAGGACTACTTGATCTCGTCCATGTGCCACCTAATTCCTTTCAAAATCCTCTTAAGAAGTAATTTGTGCTCAACACATAAGGATGTAAAAATGGTGAAATAAATGATATAATGGTATATTTTCCATGGCTGATTGCTTACAGTCCCCCTGTCTTTTTGTATTTCAACAATTTGGAGATTTGTCTGGATAAATGTGTTATTGTACGGCACGTTGAATATTACACTTTAGCCATAGTGAAAATCCACCAGGAAAAGGATGGATTTAGCACAAAAATATCTCCCTGGATGCTCCTAATTATACGAAAAAAGATGAAACGTGCCAAGTCGGTGTCCTTGCATGACGCTGTTTTCCAAAAGGAAGGATTGCGAGCAAGCACAATAACGGCGTGTGTGTGTGTGTGTGTGTGTGGGGGGGGGGGGGGGGGGGGGGGGGGGGGGGGGGGGGGGGGGGGGGGGGGGGGGGGGGGGGGGGGGGGGGGGGGGGGGGGGGGGGGGGTTACGAGTGAGTGCATGGGAAGAGAAGCCGACATGGAGAGAGATGTTGCATTGCCTACAGGCCAGCGTCTGTTGGAAGAGTTATAACCAGAGTGGAAACGCCACATAATACAGAGAGACAGAGCGAGGAGGGGGGGTTAGTAACAGGCAAAAAAGAGGAGCAAATTGAGAAAAACACATTGATACAGACAAAAACTGTGTGAAGACGAAAGCTTGTATCTGTCTCACGCAGACAACGACAAAATCTTATTATTCCTTCACCCCATCTACCATCTTACCATCCAGGAGAGAGCATCGAGAACGTTTTTGGTCGTCTCTGCGCGATAAAGCTGCAACATGAAGAATCAAGAGCAGGTTCCTCTGATGCCTCCGTCACTAACTAATGCCCCTCAGGTGTCGTTTTGTCTCTTCTTCTCATCCTTATCAGCCTCGCCTCTCCGCTAATAATAATTTATCAACAATCCGGTAAAATTAACTCGAAGATCTCGACCACTACGAAATAGTCTCTGCCAGGCAAAAAATACATTTTCCTCGGGAATACTGTGTGACATCAAAGTCCTTTTTCAGCCATTACTGTAAGCAACATGTTCAATTAAGAGGCATTAATTAAGAGCGGATTCAGTGAGCTGTGCTCACTCATGCAGCCGGTGGAGAACAACTTTCTGCAGAGCCACCGTTATGGCTGTTTATCAAAAGCCTAATGCAGTGCCACTGTTTTGCTTTGAGCATACGGCATTCAGGCGGGACAATAAATTTTACAGATAAACTTGAACAAGCATTTGGTGCTCAGCACATTGTAAACTCAAATATTCACTGCAATTAAAGAGATTAAGCCAAATAAACGTGAGATTTGTAAACAAATAAATTTATAAAATGATAGTATTCCTTATTCCCTCTAAGGGTTTTTACTTTTGAATGAATGAGATTATGTTTGATTAACATAATTGTTTCGCTGATTAAGTAAGCGCTTTAACATTAATGCGAGTCTGAACTAAGTTATATCACCCACCTTAATAGTGTTTATTTAATTATTATGGAGCATTTATGGACCAAGATGGGAAGAATTTGATAAAGTTCCAGCCTTGAAGTAGCAAAGTTTACACAAATTACTTTTATGTAATCGTCAAACTGCATTGTGGGTTCAGTGGGTTATTAACAATCACTCTGTTAGTACAAATACTGCTAGAGATGCTAAGATGATGCTTAAAATAAATATTATTACCTGTTACCAATGTAACAGGTAATAATTCATTTAAATCACTGTAACTGTATAAAAACCAATTACGTAATTTTAAAGGTTAATGAAAAACGTAGTGGTTAATACTGCTGAATATGTCAGCCAAAGACACGGCAAAAAAAATTCTTTATCTTCTTTTAAATAAATGGTTCCCTTAGTCGGTGCTGCTTTGCTTGTGTGAGGTCTAATGATTGTCGATAAATGCGTACGTTTGGATACGTTTTTTTTAATTTTTTTTAATTTTGAAGTGTACAACATTTAACTTCTAAAATGATCAAATAAATCTTCTAAGCAATCGGTTACCCTACTATTTGGGGTAACTGAAATTACTAATATGGGTCTACATTACAGTAATTATCACAGTAACTGGTCATTGATGCTTTTTTTTGTGTACACTCATATTTAGAACGATGCAAACACAGAACATCTGTTTTACTTTAACCTGAAAATATGTTGAAATTCAGAATTGTTTGTGGTCTAAAAAAAAACTATTAGTGTTTTTATGACTGTATTATAGTCGAGGCAACTTTATTTCAACATTACTATTATTGCAGACCACAGACAATGTAGAGCAAGTTTTTTAATAAGAACTTCACTTTATTTTCCTTGTGTTTTCGATTTGTGTAATATTCCTTCTGTGAGCTTCTCCTGCTTAGTTGGTGGAGTGTTTATATCTAAAGAGGCATTTCATTACAGACACAAGTGGAGCTAACGCAAAGTAAATATTTGTTTTGTTTTGCAGGTGGATAAAATTAATGAATACATTTGTTATTTAATATTCTTGACAAGGTTACTATATGTCCGCATTGTACTTACCACATTCTTGCGTTGTTGCTTAAGCTGTGAAAAAAAACATCTAATTCAGATGCTCTTATATTTTAATCAGACCTCCTTCATTTTGTCCATTTGAATTATTCTTATATCATGGCTCATTTTGTTTACCTGAAGTAAGCTAACTTAAATATATTATTCCAAATCAGACAGAAAGGTATCGCATAAGCTTAAATTACAGTGCCATGAAAAAGTACTTCAATTATTCATATCATAAAACAAATTTTCAATTGTTAGACAAAGATAACCTGATTAAATAAAATGCTAATTTTACATGATGATTACATTTATTAAGGGGGAAAAAAAGCTATCCAAGTCTACTTGGCCTAGTGTGACAAATTGTGTAATTTCTGTGTAATTGCCCCTAAACCTAATAAATAATTGTGCCACCCTTGGCAGCAAAAACTGTAATCAAGTTTCAAAGTGAGGCTTTCATATCACCGTGGAGAAGTTTGGCCCAACCTTCTTCGCAGTGCTATTTATTCAACCACAGTAGATGGTTATTGAGCACGGACAGCCTGTTTAAAGTCATGCCAAAGCATCTCACTCTGATTTAAGTCCGGACTTTTATTAGGCCAGTTCGAAACCTTTCCTGTGCGTTTCACATAATTGTCCTGCTTCATAACCCAAGAGCGTTGAGTTTCAGGGTATCAATCGTTCGGGCCCTGAAACAGCAAAGCAGCCCCAGATCATCACACTACCACCACCATGTTCTTTTTATGCATCAGATGTAACGGGACTCAAACCTTTCATAATGTTCACATCGCATATCTTCAGTCCACAGACTTTTCCCCCCAGTCTTGGGGATCATCGTGATTTTTTTGGCAACTGCAAGACGAGCCGTTTTTCCTTTTAGTCAGCAGTGGTTTCGTCTTTTTTACGATTACTTTCACACATAGGGCCAGTTAGGATTGGGTAGCTTATTTACCTTAATAAATATAATAATCATTTCAAACTTTCATTTTATATTCACTCTTTTTTGACTGACGATCTGAAACATGACATAGGCATATACTTTTTCAGGGCACATGCAGCTGTGTGTGCTTGACATGCATGTTTTGCTATATCCGCTAACAGATGTTATGATACATGACCGCTCTTCTTATCAATGTCTGTTTTATGGTCTGTGCAAAGATGCAAATGAGCCACTTAACAAGACAGCGTCTGTTAAAATATCTCAAGAATATATTTAGAATATAAATGCGACTATATTAACTGGATAATGTGGGCAAGTCACAAAATTATTACCTGTTACGTCCCACCTCATAAGCCGCAGCATAAAATAATTATTACAAATGCAGCAAAGGCTAACAGAATAATTGCAGCAAATATGAACCTTTGATCACGTTGTTTGATTAATGACACTATTACCCTGTAATTTAAGCAGACGGATGCTTCATATTCGTGTGCTTAATAATCATGAAGAAAAGGGACTGCATTATTGGAAAAGGCTTCCATTAAGTCCACTATATAATTTACATAGATAATGTCTGAAAAATTGACATTTTGCTTTTCACAGGAAGCTAATCACACAGGGTGTTTAGGATATTAAAGTAATAAAACAAATTCAAAACAGCAATACTTATGATCTTTTTTTTTATTTTTCTGTTTTTCTTCGGTGTTGTGGCTGAGAGAAAAGCATTTTTCTAGAGTTTAACTTCATAAAATGTCCTCAGTCCTTTTAAATATGCTCTTTTTTTTAACTGGACAAAAAAATCGAAAAGAAGGAGCAACTGATTTATATTAAGGAGATTAAAAAGCAGTTATTCCAGCAGGAATAAACATTTATCTGTCTTCTGGAAACAGGAACTCCTTCAGGGCTGATTTCTAAGGCAGAAAGCACTACCTACTTTTGGTCTAGGTACGTTGTAGCAGCACCCCGCCAGAAAACTGAAAATAAACAGCAGAATGTTCGTCCTTCAAATATCACCATAAAACAAACAGCTACACAGAAACCATCTTGGTAGTCTTGATTTTATTCTTCTGGTTTTTGATGACACCAGAGGTATCAAAGATCGCTTTTTGTGGTTCTCTCAGATCTCACTTCATTTTCAAAGCTGTAGCAAAATGATTATGACATCCAGTGAGTCTGGTGGATCATACGCTAATGTTCGCTGTACCCAGCTAAGAAAATCATCGTTAAATCGATGCTCGGGGTTATCAATAACGCTTTTACATTTTTTAACTGATTTTGAGCTTAACAGTGAACAGCGTGCTAAAATGAAAGATAATAGCTATCGTGTTATCATATTAAGATATTCTCTATGTTTTCAAGTTATGTTATCAAACCCCCTTTTTATTCACAGCTATATTTAAACGGTGAATCGGAGCATTTTCTGTGAGGCTGGTTTTGATGGGATATTTCCTTTAAGTGGCAGGTCTTATTTTATGCGGTTTGGTCTTTTTTTGTATCACTATGTGCAAGTGAGACTGTACGTGTGTGTGTGTGTGTGATTGTGTGAGTGTGTCACAGAGAGGTGACATTGTTCCTGCCAGAAATATGTTCCAGGTTTGGGGCTCAGGTGGCTCTGGTTTGTCTCTGATCAGTGCTGACACACAGGACAGCACAGTAACACACAACTGCCGTCTCTTTCTTGATTTAGCACAATCTCGCTGTGGTTTGTAATTCCCCCTCTCTCTCCAAACACACAAGCAGCTGTGCTGTAAGCTCTATCAATCCTTCGGAACATTGATTGTAAACAGCACGGAGGCCCAATAGCCTTTGCTTTCTCACACCTGATGCAAAAGCAGGGGTTGGCTTTCTTTGAAGCTGTCTGCACTGGTCAAGGATGCTTCTTGAGTGTCCTCATAGTAAGCACTGTTTTACTTGAAAAGGCCTGCTTGTGAATATGTGGCCAGGAACATCCTGCTTCAAAGCATGCACATTTGAAAAGGCTGTTGATACGCGGCTGAAAGAATTAGGACAAAATGGTGGCTAAAACAGATGAACTGACTGTGCGGGCTGTGACTGCTATCAGACAAAAGCTGCCCAAGGATTTGCCAGGTTTCTTCGCTTAAAGGGCCACCGTGGCTTAGGTGGAGAGACATACTACAACTAGCTGTCTTTTTTTTTTTTTAACCAAACAGGGAGCAGTTGCTCAAGTATGGAGCCTGATGTATTGCAACAGCATCTTTCTACAAACCAAACAATGTCTACAGAGATGACCTCTCATATTAACATATATAAGTTAAACCAAGGCCATTCTCATACATGTTTGAAAAGGGAGGGACTAGGAAGCAGGTTGCAGTTGACTGACACTAAATTCTGCACACCGATCCTTCACAATTAACCAGCCAGGATTTGACTGACTATTAGCATAAGCATTGCATCTAATCAGATACTTAACCTGGATGGCATAATTGTGGCCTAAAGTGAGAAAACTTGAAGTCATTTTGGCACTTCTTTTATCTACTTAAAATTGCCAAAATGAGTGAAATCCTATCAGTGATGCTTGAAGAAGTACTCCATGTATTTGTTACTTCTGTGCTGGACTGCTATACTTCCTTATTATAATGTGGTTTTCCCTAACAAAACCTCAGTCAATCCAAAGAGCACCACAGCAGGAGGCCTAAAAGGGACTAGTAAGAAAGATCATTCTTTTTCCATTTCAGGGTTAAATCTCAGTTAAATCCAGAACTGAATTTACAAACCTCTCTATCTACAAAGTCTTGAATGATCAGGCTCTGTTATGCTATTTAAGGCTTTCTTGTGGTTCCTAGAGTTTCTAAAAGCCGAATGGGAGGCAGAGCCTTCAGCTGTCAGGCCCCCTCTTCTGTGGACTCAGCACCCAGTTTGGATTGGGGAGATAAATACCATCTATACTTTTAAGACTAGTTTTAAAACATGCCTTTTTGATGAAGATGGATTAAGATTAGGGCTTGATCAGGTTACCCTGAATTACTGTTTAGGTATGCTGCAAAGGCTCAGGCTCCTGGGGGACCAGAAGCACTGCTCCTTCTTCACTCCTCTGTTTTTTCTCCCTGTGTGATTACATGCTACTATTTTGGAGTCAGATGTTTCCAAAAGGTTTTGGATGGTAGGTTATGTGTGGGGAATCCACCTGGTCAGCTGTAGCATGGTGGTGAATTTGGGTAGCGCTACATGCTCAGGAACAACTGGAGTTGTTATAGTCGGCTCACTGGTGTAAGCAGCTGCCTTACACCTCTGATTCAGAGTGTGCAAGTTACCCAATTAACTGCCTCAAGATCAGGGTTGAGTTGATGAGTAGTTGAACTGTTCTTCAGATTTCTACTGTTGTTAGAGCCAACTGCACTCTGGCTTGTTCCTGACTTGCCGGGGAGTTTGAATACAGGTTCTTCAGAAGCCCATTGGAGTAATTTAATCAGTGCTCAAAGGACTATCACTTACAGATTGCTTAACATTTTGTTAGCAACTTGTTATACGACCACTGTTTGACCTTTGTGTTGAGACTACAGGTCACCCTTGGTTAGGATTATTTGCTACTTAGCTATTTAGTAGTTTAAATAATGCTTTGGGTTCATGGCTGCTGTGCTCTGGAGGAAGTGAGGAACCCTTCATTTGTGTAATCATATAGAGTCAGCTGCTGTACAGTTAAGGTGCCTAGCATATAACTGTTTGTTTTGTGTGTTTTTTAGTTCATCCTCTGGTGTGTCATCCCATGTCAAATATGCTCCAATTACCAAGGCTGCAGAGAGTAAGTGACAGCACTACTGGCCAACAGTGGCTGTCAATCTAGAATCTTAATACATGACAAGTGCTAGAGCAATGCATTTTGGCATATTTAGCTATTTGATATTTAGCTTTGGATGACCCCTACACTCTACCTACCTCATCCATCCACTTGTTTTGGTAGGAGCATTCACACACACCACATGGTTGATCTAGCCACTCAACTTCCTTTCACTTTGAGTATTTTTTTGTTGTTGTTATATTCTATGTGCAAATCTTTCTTTGTTGTTCTTTTTGTCTGAACTTTGAGCTGGTTCATGACAGTGTCTCTGAATCATTTCCAGTAGAAGGCCATTATTATGTCAGGCATCTACAACTGTATTTTTAGATAATAGTAGCAGTCAATCTTGCACTGTGCATTGTTCCCCGGTAATGCGCTTTTCTCAAAAATAAACAGCTACCCAGTAAAACACTGCTTTCTATCAGATGTTGAAAGTGCCACGAAATTCTTTTTATTTATTTATTTTTTTTAAACATGCGAATTGGATTTTAGTGCTTTTAAGATAACTCCCAACGAGAGCACCAGTTTAAATTTAATTTCCCATGTCAGGTTTTGAAAGCTCATTCTGATTTATGTTTTAAATATATTGAAACATCCACTCCTGTTTTCAAAACAAAAATGCTTCAACAATAAAGCCTTAAAGAAAATCTCTATTGCATAACATTTAGATGCATTATTAAAATTACTTGTTCCTCCTTCAGTTCACTGGATGTGTTTCCATCCACATACGTTCTCTTTGTATGTGAACTGCATATTTCAAGTATGTTGCATAAGCAATCATGACTGGCCTCCAAACTACTTTAAAATTGATCTTGTGTGTTCATGTCAAACCTTTTAAAGGTTTCTCCCTTCGGCAGATGAATGAAAAAAGTCTGCACATACACCGTTCGGAACTGTGAAGGTCAAATATCCAAGGGAATAAACAGCAAGCCAAAAATGTCTTTGAGTGGAGAGAGGATTTACGTAGTCGCTTTTCTTTGGATAAAATATTGGAAAAACAACACGATTGGGACACGGCAGCTATAGTCAAAATAAGACTGATGTGTTGTTTTTAATGGCGCAGCTCTGTCCTGCATAAGGCAATCAGTATGGAACAGCCATCAGTGACAACAGACACTGAATAAGTTAGATGCAGCCTGGAAGGTGGAGGTGGGTTGCAAAGTGGTTTGCAGATGTGCAGTATAAGCAGGCTAAAGAAGCTTGTAGAGCATGCCCTGTGTGAGACAGCAGACTGGATCCATAGAAGGGCTAGCAATGAGATGCTTGAAACAAGCCTGCGCTTGATTACGATTTATTAGAGTTATTCAGTATTTTTCAAATAGAATAACAATCAGGGTTGCTGTAGAAGATTTTAAAGACTTTTGAAGCAATCGAAACCATATACACCTTAGATATGTTATGAAAAAGACTATAATTGAATAAAATATGTGCACAAAGAAAATGCTTTATAAGCTGATCTTTATTAGGAGGATTTGGATTTAAATTAAACACTTCTAAATGCCTGGCTGTGGCCCAGGTCACCAGTGTAACTAAAAGGCTGCCAGTATTTGTCACAGCTATGTGCATGGATAATGCCAAGCAAAGAAGATAAAGTGCATGTTTTTTTCTTTTTGTGTGATGTTTTTTTGAGCAAGTTTTCTGAATGTGTATTTCAGTGTGGGGACAGGTTAGTGTTTTATTTTTTCTCCTTCTACCGGTGCTAAACTCTGGTTTAGGAGTTTAGTGATGCTAAATGACTGCATAGGGATTAGCAGGTCCCAAATCTAATGAGGTTAATTGCACATTGCGACAGAGGAATGAGAGATGTATTTAGAGGATGGGGGGGAGGGGAGGGGTGTGTGTCGATTGGCCTCGACTGTGTTCCTGACTGTGGCAGCTCCAAAAAAAAGGTTGTGTCTGTGTTTGATCACCAAGAAAATCCTCCTGTG